>JAXCGZ010016287.1:0-12500 GCA_037179515.1 Halocaridina rubra
GAATGGTACAAATATGTGTGTGTGTGTGTGTTTTAAAAGAACATGGGAAAGAAAGAAAGAGTTGGTGTGAAAGTATTTAGACATTTTTGTCTTATTTTCTATAATTGATCTGTATTCTTGTACTAACGCCTTCTCATTAACAAGGCTACCCACAAATACAAAGAGCGATACTCGCGCACACACTCACGAACGTGTGCAGCTGTTGCATATGCTATGACCTTCTTCCCATGAGACTATTTAGACAAAAGACCATCGAAAGTTCCTCTTCAGGATATATATATATATATATATATATATATATATATATATATATATATATATATATATATATATATATATATATATATACAATTTTGCCTCTAAAATATGATAGTATTTACTTCATCATCCTTTGAATAGTGAATTTAGTCTGATGACGATGATCCATAATTATTATTATTGTTATTTTATTATTATTATTATTATTATTATTATTATTATTATTATTATTATTATTATTATTATTATCATTAAAATTTATTGTAAATTTTATTATTATAATTTATTATTATTATTATTATTATTATTATTATTATTATTATTATTATTATTATTATTATTATTATTATTTGAACGATATATTACTAAGTGCATTCTGCAAATTAAGTAATATTCTTTAAATTGTTTAGAGATTATATATATATATATATATATATATATATATATATATATATATATATATATATATATATATATATATATATATATATATATATATATATATATATATATATATATATATATATATATATATATATATATATATATATATATATATAATATCTTTCCATAAGCGTGTGTCACGTAAATAATGATAGTGACACATATAGACATTAACAAAAAGTAATTTATTGGTCTGCTTAAATATTTGGCATAGTGGGCTACACATTTTTTTTTATTTTTTTTTTATTAAAAGTGTCAGAGTAGCATAGAAATGTAAATCTCATCTATGTAAATTACTGAGCAAATACCATGCTTCATGGATTAGGATTTACTCTGGGAATGCTTCAAAAGTTTACTTATGAAGAATCCAAATATTAAGGATGCTAAACATGATGTCTTAAGAGTAGCCGAATTCATTGTTGCCATTGAACTTTTTCGACCGATAACTTATTTAGAGAGTAACTGTTGGGTCAAACGGAACTATTCGAAAATTTGATAATTTGATTCTGCTCATAAATACTACAAAAATATAATTATTTACATAGATTTTTTCTGCATGTACGCGATTGAGAGAATAATTTTAAGAAGGGAAGAAAGCTTCTCGAAACGTAGAATATTTGAAAACAAGTTATAAGGCTGATCTAATGAGGCCCAAACGATAATTTTATATTTATAGAGATAGGTGACTTTGGATGTAAATTTTCGCCGTAAGTATATCCTCCCAACGGTAAGTGAATTGCTTCACATTTTATTTGGAATTACCTCATTAAAAGATCTCTTATGTTATTCAACTAATTTTTATTTGTTAGGTATAATGAAGAAAAATCTTCGAGTTGGGTGCTTTAATTGAAATTCCCAGAAGACTAGAATATATTTGGACAAAAGTCTGTATATTTACCTTTGTCTTTTAAAAGGATTGTTGTATATTCAATTCTGCTCGAACATTTTTTTTTTTACTAATTAACCGCAGTTGTAATAAAGAAAAATATTCCCTTTTTTATTTACGTATTCGTGATAAAGAAATGAAGTGGTTCTACATATTCTTAAGTATTGAAAAATTATCTTCACCTGTCGTCAGTAAATGGAGAATATGTTCAAAACTCACTGCTATATATATATATATATATATATATATATATATATATATATATATATATATATATATATATATATATATATATATATATATATATATAAGGTGTGTGTGTGTGTGGATATCGATAGATAGAGAGTGAGGGAAAGAAAGAATGAATAAGCAATGCTTTGCACCTCACATAATATACGAAGAATGAAAAATAAAGAACAAATCCCTTCAATAATATGGAACAATTGCTACTACCAGGTGAGAGCAAGTAATTACATTGTCTGTCGGTGGCATTTTATAGCTCTGATTACGAGGGCATTTAGGGTAATAGTTCCAAAAGGACTCGCTTGCAGTCCCTCTCTCCCCTGACGTGTATTTACGGTATAGTTTTCCAAGGATCAACCCGCTATCGTCGGCTCCAGTAAGCTCTCTCTCTCTCTCTTTCTCTCTCTCTCTCTCTCTCTCTCTCTCTCTCCTCTCTCTCTCTCTCTCCTCTCTCTCTCTCTCTCTCTCTCTCTCTCTCTCTCTTTCTCACACACACACTAAGCGGAAGTAAAATATTATCCCTCCATTTTTATCCATTGCACCTACGCCAATGAAAATTTTCACGTACAATCACATTGCGAAACAAAATAATAATAATCATCATCATCAAACTTTTTTTTTATCATCATTTCTACTGAATGAGAGTCAGATTATCAGATAATTGGACCCCGATTCCTGGCAAGTATTAATATAGCTATAAATGCAGTTGGAATTCTCATATTTCCTATCTATTGAACGAGCGTGTTAATACCCATAAATGTAATTGCAATATCTAGTCCGAATTATCTTTAGCTAAAATATGCTTATTACAAATAGAAACTTCATTAATTTCTACCATCATATCCCTTCCTTTTCTGCAAAGCTCATTTATGTATTCATAAAACTCCTGACGGTATTAATTGTGTCCTTGTAACGATCCAATTTGGTGTGTTTACAGTTCAATATCAAAAGAGTTTTGGTCCATTGTCGATGAACAGATTGAAGAGGCTCCATTGAGGAGGCATTACCTTTGAACAGACAGGGAGTAATTTAGTTCAAAGAGAATTCTAAAGGGGGATGAATACCTTCCAAGAACTCTTCCTTTTTCTATTTTTTGTGTTGTCAATCATGGTATATCCTCTCTCTCTCTCTCTCTCTCTCTATCTATCTCTTCTCTCTCTATATATCTCTATATATATATATATATATATATATATATATATATATATATATATATATATATATATATATATATATATATATATATATATATATATATATATATATATTAATAATCTGTTTTATTACAGGAACTCCTCTTAGGTTTTGTCTAATAAGCCATGCATTGGGCCATCGGGACTTTTCTGTGAGAGGCTTTTGTATTATCCTGCTTTAATGCTAAAAATCCTGGCACTGGCCTTTTTATACGTTTTTCTTTCATGTTAAGCATGTGTTGTAAAGCGAAAATAACATATGGGTTGATAACATAATTCTAAAATTAGGGTTTTAGATAGCCTATTCTGTTCTTCTTCCTCTTCTTTGTCTTTAGGTTTGACCTATTTCTTAATGGAATTTACTGTTTCTTGCTCGACTCTTTCCACCTCTTCCTGTTTAGCGTATCCTGTTCCCTTAGTCCATTATCCCGCTTATCATCTGTTATATTATCCTTCATTTCGGACCTACGGCCTTCCACCTACGGAGCCGTCCTTTGGACAAGGGCCCGTGCCAACATAAGGTTGGCTTTAATGATACGACCTTACTCTTCCTCTCCTTCCCTTCTGTTTTGAGATAGCCTAATATGAAATGTTAATTTGTAGGTTTATGTGATCTGCCTATCACACACAGTTCATTAGTTATACCTTGTGTGTGTTTTATTGTTATACCATAAGTAATATTGTGCATCTACCTACATGAATATATTCGTTTGAAAGACTATATTATAACAATCATTTATTTTGTCATTAATTTCATCATTTTCTCATGAATAAATGGGATTTGTTTGTAAAGCTAATCTAAATCTTAGGAAATCCTTAATTATGTAAAATATGATAGAAATTATATACTTTTATTTTAGAATGTGATGCTCGTCTGATTTGTTTACAGAACGGACGAGGACTCTCTCTGAGGACAGCATCAGGTGATGACCTATTGTTAGAGACTCGTAAAATTCGTGTAAATTTACGAGCCTCCCATTTCGCCCCTTGGACTAGTGCTGTCGAATTTGTCAAGCAGTGACTGTTTCAATATTGTATAAAGTTTTTGGATTTTGAACAATTATTATTTCGTTATTGTGTTGTTTATTTTGATGTGTCCAGCAGTCGTGCCTGGAGCTATAACTCTTTGTTATTTTTTTAAAATGTAACCTTTTCTTTTGGGCTGAAATATTGCTCCATTATAATATTAAGTTTTTTTCAATATATTTTTATATTTTATTGATGAGTCTTTCATTTAAGCCTGGATTTATGCAGTGTTCAGTTAATATTATTTAGTGTATTTGTGTTATTAACCAGTGGGAGTTCTCCACGAACTATTAAGCAAACGTAACTCATGCCCTTCCCCTTTAGTACCGTACAGTTTGTCTTATATTTAATTATAAGCCAGTAAGTTTTAGCCCAACTTTATTTGAAGTTGGTGGAGTAAATATTTTTGTGTACGGTACCCTGCAAAAAACTGAGAGTAGACTATTCATTGACCAGGTGAGAGCAGGCATTCTGGGAATAGTCACCACATATTCTAGTTTTTTCTGGTCCTTCGAACCGGATGGTGCCTAGCCTAGCTAGCATACTTTACTACATTTACTCAATGGAATTTGGAATAGGCTACCTTTGGTATTGTTTTTGAACTTTGATATTAAAACACTGCGCATAAATCCATGGCATATTTTTTTTGTGATATCACTGCTGATGTCGAATTCTTTAGTCCAAGGGAAGGTTTAGATTAGCTATTTGAATACATGCGTGTAATCAAGTGTACCTAGGATATAAGTATTATAATCCTAGTGAATTTGGGTATTAGTTTAGTTTGGCCACCTAGCCAAAATTATTGTGATTTGTATAAGGTAAAGATTAATCCAGCAAGATGTCTTTACCATCAATTGATGAAAGTAAAGCGTTTGAACTTTACAAGGTTGTAACCGACGATCTGACAGATATGCTCAGTTCTATAGAACATGACCTTAAAGCGTCTCCTCCACCATCCTTACGGTCGTTACAGTTTTCAGAAGCAGAACTTACAAAGTTGTACGAGTCCATTGATGTACATTGGACAGCTAGTCAAGATGCTATTGATAGTACCCAGCTTAGCCAAGTTTCTAGAGAGCACAGAACTCTGAAACGTAATGCCTATAAAGTGTTCATACAAATTAAGTCAGCTATAGATGATCATTTGTCCTTTGGTAGTCAAGCACAAGCTACAACTAGTCAAGCCCCTAGTCAGACAGTAGTACCTGCTAGACCCCTTCCACACCCTAAGTTGCCTGAGATTAAGATTCCTGAATTTGATGGTCAGTTGAGTCAGTGGAATTGTTTTTGGGATTCCTTTAGTAGTTTAATTGATAGTCGTCAAGACATTGACCCAGTATTGAAATTTAGCATGCTCAGATCTTATTTGAGAGGTAAAGCTTATAGAACCATTGAAGGTCTTCCCATAACTAGTGGTAATTACAGTATAGCATTAAGTTTGTTGAGAAAAAGCTTTGCCGACAATGACCTTTTGTTGCAACAATTACATTTAGACTTAATGAACATCAAACCCTCTGAACATAATTTAACTGAGTTGACTGAATTTCACTTAACATTTCAACGTTTGTTGATGCAAATAGAGGGTGTAACCCAAGTACCTTGTGATGACTACCTAATAAAAAACATACTTGCTAAGAAACTTAGTCCTAAAACTTTAGAGTACCTTTTTAATAAGTACAGTACTTATACTTTTACTATTACACAATTGAAGGATGGTATTGGACACCTTATCAAGGTCATGGAATGTTCTCGTATTCTCTCTGATCAGTCTAGGAATAAGCAAGTTTCACATTCTGATGCACATTCCAAAACTAAAGTAGTTCCGGTTCCGGTTTTACGTCACGGACTCCCTTATCAACCAAGGGCTAGGACGGTTGCCTTCTTGCGAAGGACTTGTTTTGGCAAATGTAATCCTTACGCTGAGTGCATGCCTTTGCTAACCTCAGACCGTGACGGGGCGCGAACCCTCGACCTGACGCCTTAGAGTCGGAGACGCTACCGACTGAGCCACGGCGACTACTTCCAAAACTAAAGTAGTAACTAGTCAGAATTCTAGTACAAATTCTAATCATAGGTTTAGTACAGTACCTAAACAAGTAGTTGTGTCCCAGACTCAAAATAAGCCTAATTCGTCATCTAGCAATTCATGTACTTGGAACAAATCTTGTCTCTTTTGTAAGGATATTCATAATACTAAGTTTTGTTCTAATTACACAACTCATGAAGCCAGGAAGAACAGAGTTAGAGAGTTAGACCTATGTTTTGTGTGTATGCAGAAAGGCCATAGAGCCTCACAGTGTAGACTGTAGAGAGACGGCCGAGTGTAGAAATTGTAATGGCAAACATCATACCTTCCTCTGCATGAAACTAACCAACCGTAGTACTGCAGTTAATCAAGTGTCAGTTGCATCTAATGCCCCAACAGTTATTAAAAATGGAACTAACCTTAACAGTAACATTCCCACTAATCAAGTAGTAGTGGATGATAAGTTTAGAATCCTGTCAGGAAGAGATGACAGTGTCGCTAATTCTGTTCAAATAGATGTCCAGACTAATAAGGTTCCACTTCCTTCAGTAGCACTTCCTACAGCAATTGTTAAGATTTCTGGTGCTGGGGTACGTGAAACAGTTAGGATGTTTTTAGATACCGGTGCTCAACGGTCTTTCATTCATTCTGCAGTAGTAAAGCGCCTTAAACTCAATCCAGTGTTTCGTATCTCACTAAAACTGACTTCATTTGGTAATCAAGCCGAAACATTTTGTGTGACGTCGTTCGTGTTGTAGTACGCATTGGTACACAACGTATTCCGATTTATGCTGTCGTCTATGATAAGGTTAACACTACGTTATATGTACCTGGCATTGCTAGTGTTGCAGAAACACTCACAAAAAAGGGGATCAAACTTGCAGATCCTAGCGTTGAGTCTGATGTGATTAGTGACATAAGTATGGTAATTGGTGCAGATTACTATTCTAGATTTGTGACCAACCATACTTTCTATTCTGGAATTACACTTTTGTCTAGTCCAGCAGGTTTGATTATCTTTGGACCTATGCCAAAGTGGGCAATTAGTTCTCAGTCAGTTAACACAGTTAATGGGCAACATGTGCTTTGTGCTCGTGTAGGAGTACAAACCCTTGAGTCCGAAGTTCAGAACCTTTGAAATTTAGATGTTATTGATATTAAGAATGAAACTTTAACACCTGAGGAAGTACAATCAGTGAGTCATTTTGAGTCCACTTGCCAGAAGGCAGACAATCAGTATTTTGTGGAATTACCCTTTAAGGGCACTGAGAGACCAGCAACTAACTATAGAAGAGCTTATGGTCAGCTCATGTCACTAGCTAAATCCTTTGCAACTCGTCCAGAACTTTATGGACAATACTCAGAGATTTTTAATGAGTACATTGAATTGGGATTCATTGAGAAAATTGATAACCCTTCAGTTACAGACGGACTGACTCATTACTTGCCTCATCATCCAGTCTACAAGAATTCTCCTACCACTCCTATTAGAGTAGTGTTTAATGCTTCTAGTAGAGCTGATTCAAAATCAAAGAGTCTGAATGAATGTTTACTAACAGGCCCAAGCCTAACCCATAAACTTGTTGATTCACTCATTGAATTTCGTACTAACCCTGTAGCTGCTGTATCAGACATTTCCAAAGCCTTCCTACGTATAGGTATTTTGCCAAACTGCAGAGATTTCTGTAGATTCTTGTGGTTCGAGGATGAAACACTTCAGAAAATAGTTACCTATAGATTTAAAGTAGTACTCCTTGGTACAACATCATCTCCCTTTTTGCTTCAGAAAACACTCACATATCACTTGGAGACACATTCACATCCAGTATCTAAGTCTCTGATCTCTCATTTCTATGTAGATAACTTTGTTTGTACCTATTCAGACTCTGAACAGTTAAAAACAGAGTATCCCATAGTAAATTCTATTTTAGCAGAAGCCTCTATGCCATTACAAGGTTGGGTGAGCAATGATGTAAAATTTAATGATGAAGTTGGTGTTAATCATGACCAATTGGATCTGAATAATGTAAATGTTTTAGGAATTTCTTGGAATGTTGTAAACGATGAAATCAAATTGTACTCCAGTAAGAAAGTGTGCAAGGAGGAGTGTGTGCATCATCAAATCACCAAGAGATCAGTTGTATCTGTAATTGCTAGTGTATTTGACCCTTTAGGATTGTTATCATCAATCTTGATCAAGGGAAAGTTATTCATTTCAAAATTATGGAGAAGTAAGTGTTCTTGGGATGAACCTTTGCCAGAACCTTTAGTACAAGACTTTTCAGTTATTTGCAGAGATTTGAATCAGGTGTCAACCATTCAATATCCTAGATTTGTAATTGTCCCTGGTGTATCAGATTTACACATATTTTGTGATTCATCTAAAGTAGCTTATGGATTAGGACAAATGTTGTCAGGACTTAGGAAACAGTTTTGGATCTCTAAAGGTAGAATTATTGTGAAGAAAATATTAAAACCATGTATTTTGTGTAAAAAAGGCAGTTGGCAAGACGATCTTTGAACCAGTTCCCCCTCTTTTACCAGAGGAAAGAGTCAGATTTGTTAGACCTTTCAATTCAGTTGGAGTAGGATAGGTTGTAAATGATGCCTTTGAATTTTCTGTTTTTGTTCTACACTTTATTATGCTTGTACATGTGATTTATTTAGCTTCCTACCCCTTTTTTGGGGGAAAGTGTGGTGATCTGTCTATCACACACAGTCATTAGTTATACCTTGTGTGTGTTTTATTGTAATACCATAAGTAATATTGTGCATCTACCTACATGAATATATTCGTTTGAAAGACTATATTATAACAATCATTTATTTTGTCATTAATTTCATCATTTTCTCATGAATAAATGGGATTAGTTTGTAAAGCTAATCTAAATCTTAGGAAATCCTTAATTATGTAAAATACGATAGAAATTATATACTTTTATTTTAGAATGTGATGCTCGTCTGATTTGTTTACAGAACGGACGAGGACTCTCTCTGAGGACAGCATCAGGTGATGACCTATTGTTAGAGACTCGTAAAATTCGTGTAAATTTACGAGCCTCCCATTTCGCCCCTTGGACTAGTGCTGTCGAATTTGTCAAGCAGTGACTGTTTCAATATTGTATAAAGTTTTTGGATTTTGAACAATTATTATTTCGTTATTGTGTTGTTTATTTTGATGTGTCCAGCAGTCGTGCCTGGAGCTATAACTCTTTGTTATTTTTGTAAAATGTAACCTTTTCTTTTGGGCTGAAATATTGCTCCATTATAATATTAATTTTTTTTCAATATATTTTTATATTTTATTGATGAGTCTTTCATTTAAGCCTGGATTTATGCAGTGTTCAGTTAATATTATTTAGTGTATTTGTGTTATTAACCAGTGGGAGTTCTCCACGAACTATTAAGCAAACGTAACTCATGCCCTTCCCCTTTAGTACCGTACAGTTTGTCTTATATTTAATTATAAGCCAGTAAGTTTTAGCCCAACTTTATTTGAAGTTGGTGGAGTAAATATTTTTGTGTACGGTAGCCTGCAAAAAACTGAGAGTAGACTATTCACTGACCAGGTGAGAGCAGGCATTCTGGGAATAGTCACCACAGTTTATTTATTCGCGCTTTCTAACTTAAACTTCACTCCTTTCTGACTGTATTCGTGTTTGTCCATTTCTTGTTCAATATCCATTCTTCACTATACATGACGGAATTAGGTCATTAATTTATAATGACTTTTTCTTTCATTCCTCCATATCATATCCTCTTTTTTTTTTTTATATTCTATTGATTGTTAGTTTTGATATGGGATCTGTAATCACATATACCTTTTCCTTTGACGAAATTGAGAATGATTGCTGTTCATTTATTCTGTTCAAGGCGGTTGAATTCATGAAAGGATGGCCTCGATATTATAAATGGGTATTTTGTCGCATGCTGAGCATGAATTGGATATATGTCTGTATGGTAAAATTTTTGGCAATTTTTTTGTTAAGGGCTTAATGCAATATTTATCATATATATATATATATATATATATATATATATATATATATATATATATATATATATATATATATATATATATATATATATATATATATATATATATGAATGCGTATATGTGCGTGTGTGTGTGCGTGAATAGAGTTCACACGAAAGAGCCCTATGCTTGTAACCCTCCGTCTCATTTTTTTTTGTTTTAATTCTCTGACACCTAATATTTGTCCTTAAAACTATGACTGCATTTAGCATTTGCTGTCTCCTTACTTAGCGAGATACAATTACTAAGTATTCTTAGTCTAAAAAATAGTACTTCCTCACATTCTAAAAAGAAGTATTCTTTCGGACGTGACACATGAGACGTGTCACGCCACTTATGTGCAAAAGGTTTCATAATTTCCGGATGTTCATTTTCAACTGCCATGCCACGTGGTATGCCACGTGCGACGTGCCACTTTGGTGTGAAAGCGGCCACATTGCTAACTTAAATAAGCAACGTAATCCTAGTGATAAATTTGAAGTGAACCGTTTCAGTTTTTCAGTGCTCTTTTGTTTTTTATTATTATTATTGTTGATACTGTGTATATTATTATTATTATTATTATTATTATTATTATTATTATTATTATTATTATTATTATTAATATTATTATTATTATTTTTATTATTATTATTACTATCCCTCTTACTGTAAAAAAAAATTAAGAAAAAAAATCTTGTTAAGTCTGATCTTCCTTGCAGATTTATCAACATCCTCGCTCGTATTGAGATCTTCTGAAGTTTTCTTTGCACACATGTATTGTCTACTCTTAGTAATATATTTTGGGTTGTTTACGTTTTAATTTACTCATAACAAACACAGTAAGAAACGATATCCTTTAATGCTTGCATGTATCTGTAAGAAAGCATATTCATAGCATCTTAATTTGAATAAACCTTTTCATTGTACAGACAGTCTGTTATTAATGAAAAATCGTAGATGAATTATATAGGCGTATGTTCTATATGTAACACGAGAGAGAGAGAGAGAGAGAGAGAGAGAGAGAGAGAGAGAGAGAGAGAGAGAGAGAGAGAGAGAGAGAGAGAGAGAGAGAGAGAGAGAGAGAGAGAGATTATTTATTTTATTTTATTAATTTATTGTGCCAAGGCATCAGACATTACATTATCACTTAAAAAGATCAATGGCAACATACTGCTTCAAATGGATACACAACCAATTATAGAACATAGTTTACACATAGATAACACATTGCTACATACTAACACACAGCCCACAGTATGGCAGCACAAAGTACATTATATACAAAAGAAAAGCTCAGAGAAGCACAGAACACACAAACACATTACAAACAAAAACAAAACGGCATTATACAGCAACATACAAAGAAAATATACAATATAATATACAATAGAATATACAATACAATATAATTAATGGCCACCAAAGTGAGGATAACGAGCAAGAATAACACCAAGGTTGTCATCATGAAGCAAAATCGAGGAGATCTGTATTAAGTTCTGACCTCGTGGTAAAACATCTCTCACTGTGGGGCACTGAAGACAGTTGTCAAGAGTGTTAGCATTAGGACGGTCGCATAATTACAGGAGGTGTACTGTGGCATATCTAGAGTCTGGGAGACCTGCCATAAAGGCCGATACCCCATTCTGAGCCGAGCACTAACTACATTGTTTTTCCGCACCATTAACCCGCGTCTGCGATACTTGTAGCGACTGTGAAGAAGTGGTCATGGTGCTGTATGGACACACTGTGGGCCCTCTCCCCATCCCTGTGCTGGACCGTCATGGCAAACCCAGTTGAGTAGATGATGTTATGTAGGCATCGGAGGGAGGGCTCAGCATCCACAGCATGCCCATCCAGCATACAGGCCGCCTTGGCAAGACGATCCGC
The DNA here is from genome assembly GCA_037179515.1 of Halocaridina rubra. Classification (NCBI taxonomy): domain Eukaryota; kingdom Metazoa; phylum Arthropoda; class Malacostraca; order Decapoda; family Atyidae; genus Halocaridina; species Halocaridina rubra. The sequence continues at coordinate 11,982 of JAXCGZ010016287.1, forward strand.
TGTGTCGTTGCCAGTCAGCCCAACGTGAGTGGGCGTCCATACAAACGACACAACAAGAGAAGCATCCCGAGCGGCAGTGAGGCGACATAGTATATCTCCCACAGCAAGGCCACAGACGGGCATTGGCGAGGATAGGGCACGTAGGGCCGATTGTGAGTCACAAATTATTACCCCATTCACTCGTCGTCGAACAAGGAGAGTCACGGCATCCATGGTGGCATTCAGTTCACAGTAGGTGGAGCTCGACGAGGTGGGTAGTCTACGGCCAATCCATGAATCAGCCGGCGCAGAAGGCTCCATGGTGGGGGAAAACACAGCACATGCCGCCCTCCCTTCTGCTTGCTCAGAACCATCAACATAGACGTGGTGCGCTGCAGAGACGGACGTGGACACATCAGCGATAGTCTCCAGAGCTAACTGTCTCTGCAGGGGGGGATAGACATCTTTCGAGGTCGGTGTAAAAGTGACAGCGGGGAGGGGGACACGCTAGGGTGGTAAATCTGGGTCAGCCGCCTGCAC
>JAXCGZ010016287.1:15000-24160 GCA_037179515.1 Halocaridina rubra
GCTATGTGCTTTTTCAAGTGCGGATTCCAAAAGGGGGCTGCATATTCGAGTTTTGGCCTCACATAGGTTACATAAATATTTCTGAACATTTCCTTGTCCATGTGCCTGAAGGCTACCCTTACATTTGATAAGAATGCATATGCTGCCCTTACTACGCCATTTATATGTATTTCTGGAGACAAATCTGCCAGTATGTTTACTCCTAGATCTCTCTCATTTTCTGTCTCTTGAAGTTGTACTCCAGCCACCGAGTAGTCAAGCTTGGGCCTTCTTGCACTTGTACCCATTTTCATTACCTTACATTTTGAGGTATTGAATTTCATTAGCCACTTTTCTGACCACTCATGCAGATTATTTAGATCCTCCTGAAGTTCTCTACCATTGTTCTCGTTTTTTAGTTTCTTCACAATCTTTGCATCATCTGCAAACATATTCATGAATGAATTTACACACTCTGGTAGGTCATTTACATATACAAGGAACAAAAGTGGCCCTAAAACTGAACCCTGTGGAACTCCACTACTAACTCTTCTCCATTCAGACACTGAGTGTCTTACTCTAACCCTCTGTTCCCTTCCTTCTAAGTAAGTTTTTATGCATTCCAAGACATTTCCACCTATTCTAGCCATTGATTGCAGCTTCCTAATAAGTCTCCCATGTGGAACAGTGTCAAACGCTTTCTGGAAGTCTAGGAATATGCAATCTGCCCAGCCCTCTCTTTCCTGTAAGATTTGGCTTACCTCATCATAAAATTCTAATAAGTTTGTTACTGTTGATCTTCCTTCTCTGAAGCCATGTTGCCTCACTGACAAAAAGTTGAAGGATTCCAAGTGAAGAGAGATATGTTTCCTTAGTAGTTTCTCCATAAGTTTGCAAACTATGCTGGTCAAGGAAACTGGTCTATAGTTCAAAGCCGTATCCCTCCTTCCCTTTTTGAAGATAGGTATCACATTTGCTTGTTTCCAGCATCTTGGAATCTCCCCCGACTCCAGTGACTCCTTAAATATGATACTTAGTGCCACTGACATTGTGTTTGCGCATTTTTTAAGCACATGAGGGGATATGTCATCAGGACCTGTAGCTTTATGAACATCTAAATCCATCAGCGCTTTGCATACCTCTGTGGCTGTAAGGTTGATGTTCTCTAATACCGGCCCTTGAGCTTCTATCACTGCAATCTGAGGGGGTGGGGTATTTTCTACTGTAAATACTGACTGAAACTCCTTGTTCAATTCTTTGCAGATCTCTTCGTCCGTCTCAGTGATGCTTCCATCCGCTCTCTTTAGCCTTAAAACCTGTTCTTTTACCTTCAGTTTTCCTCTGATAAAGCTGTGGAAAAGCTTGGGATTTTCTTTAGCCTTCCTGGTGATGTCCCTCTCATAATCTCTCTCTGCCTCTCTCCTTTTACTTAGGTAGTCATTTCTTGCTCTTTTGTAGGTTTGCCAGGCATTTATGTTTTTTCTCCTCCTATACCTTTTCCAGCATTTGTCTCTCCACTCCTTAGCTCTTTTACACCCATTATCAAACCATTTCTCTCTGGCATGAATTACACCTACTTTGGTGACAGGTATGCAGCAATCTACTATCTTCCCATATTTCTCACAAAAGATGTCATACATTTCTTGTACAGATTTGTTGTAAAATAAGGTTCTCCAGTCAATAACTGCAAAAAGCTCATTCATTTTGATGTAATCTCCTTTCGGATAGTTCCTCCTCATGTCCTCAGTGCCTCTACTCTCAGGAAGAAAGTCTTCAATGATATACTCCATCAACAACACACTGTGGTCACTCTTTCCAATTGGTGGTTCATACTCAATATTTTCAATATCCAACACATTATCTGTGAACACCAGATCAAGTAGTGATGGCTCATCCCCACCCCTGGCTCTTGTTGGTTCCATTACATGTTGGTGTAGGAAATTCCCTTGTACGCAATCTAGGAATCTTGCCCCGAATGAGTCCTCACCACTGTGTGGGTCAAGATTTATCCAATCTATCTCTTTATGATTAAAGTCTCCCATAATCAAAATCCTACATATTTTCTCCCGCGCCATGTTAACAACTGAGTTTATGACTTCAATGGTACCTATATGACTTTCCTCATAAATTTCAAGCCTATTTTGGTTCCTTGGTGGGTTGTATACAACAGTTATTATAATGCTCTCTGACCCAGTATTTATGCGAGCAACAAGAAATTCCCTGAACTCACTTTCTATAGCCAAGTTTATTTCTTCAACTTGAATCCTCTCACTTATGAGCAGTGCTATCCCTCCACCAGTCCTCTCAGATCTTTCGACCCTTAGTATTCTGAAGCCCTTAGGAAAAACTGTGACACTGTTTATGTCCTCACTCAACTTAGTCTCTGTAATTGCTACTATATCTGCCTTACTGTTGTGAATCCTATCTTTTAATTCTACTGCCTTACCAGCTAATCCATCAGCATTTGTGTATAACAATCTTAATGAGGCCCCATCCCCTGATCTTCTGTCATTATCTTCTTTATCTCCCCTTTGTCTGGAAGTATTCTGTAACGAAAATTTTTCTTCTCTTCTTCATTTCTTTCATCATTTAACCTTCTTGCCTCTTGCAACAAGTTTTTGATCTTTCCCATCTCTTCCTGTGTTCTGTATCGTCTAATGAACACTTCTTTGCATTCTTGAAGGTCTTTTAGACTTTTTTTTCTCAACAATATTTCCCTACATGTCTCCCCTCTCTCAAAGGTTACTTTTGTTGGTCTCGGCTTTCCTTCCCTCGAATATTTACCTAGTTGGTGTATGTTTACAATATCCTCAGGACCACATACTACTCCAAGCTTTCTTATCAGGTCTACAACGTTAGCTTTATTTTCTTCAAGTCTCCCCTGCCATGTTGGCTCCTGGGATTCACTTATGCCTGAGATTACCACTGTCTTCTCCTTATCAAGTGCCTGTCTGATGAGTGGGTTTGCCCTTTCCATCACAACGTCTTTCATTTTTTCGATTACTGTCTCTTTATAGTCAACTGTTTGTATGTTTTCCAGTGCCACCACCTTTACAGCCTCTTTTACTGCCACATTCCCCTTTAGTGCATCAGCAAAGGACGTTTTCATGGCATCATTTTCCATATTCAGCTCCTGGAACTCTTTTCTGAACTGTTCAATGTTTTCCTTAATCTGAACATTCCAAGCAGCAATCTCGTCTCTCTCAGAAGAGAGCAGTGAACTAACATCTAATTCCTTTAGGTTGTCATTTAGCTGTTTGTTTTTATCTTCTTGTTTAGAAATTCTAGATTCTAGTTGACTCTTTTCCCCTTCCAGCTTCTTTATTCTTTTTTCTAGTTCCTTTCTCTCCTGCCCTTGTGCTTTATTTGCTTCCTCCAAAGATCTTATTTGTTCTCTGAGTGTTTCATTCTCTTTCATTTCTCCATCCATATTCCGAATTTTTTCATCAAGGCTTGTAACCATTTCCTCTAACTTCTTGATTCTCTGTTTAAGTCCTCTGATGACTACCCCTTCTCCCGACCCATGGGTGGGAGAGGTTTGGGACAGAGATGACTTCATTTTTATGTTCTCCCTCTCACAGAATATAGAAAGAAGACGAGAAAGAGGAAAAAAAAAAAAAAAAAAAACTTCTAATTTACCTTCACACAGAATTTTTATATCTCCATATAAGTGCTATTTAGTGACTCAGTTTGTCTCCTTTCTGGTAACACACATCTTAACTTAAAAACTTGACCATGGTAATTTACGTATAAAAAGAAAAACAAAAACAAAAGTCAAACCTGAAGGAAAATTCGAATTTGTGTTCGAGGTGGCACCCACCTGTTTCTGTTATATATTCTTCCTAACTGATAAACTGACTTGCTAACCAAGATATGTTATCACGGGATTTAGACTTTACATTTAACTCAATATATATATACAAAATAACAAAATAGTAAAAGAGAAAGCTAAAAGAAAAGCAAAAAAAAAATGAAGAAAATAGGACTGCTGTACTACTTGGCAACTTAACTCAGTACTGTTGACAGGTGGGTATTTGGTAATTTTTTTTTCTTTTATTATTCAATTTTTTCGTGTATCAAACTAACTAACTAGTTAATATAAATGGGAAGGATACTGATTTTAACAATATATAGAACCACAGGATCAGGTAAAACGGCTTAAGAGCTTTCCCCAGTTTACACAAAAAATTAGGTAATGTGGTGTGATGGCTCCACGTCTGGCAACTCTTCTAGATTTCCCTCAAGGCAGAAACTGGACGGCAGCTTCACTCTCTTCCTCACGAAAAAGTTCTCAATTTTTTTTCCTTTAATATGAACAGTCTCGTCTTACAACAAATATTAGTTTTTGTACTCACAATACTCTGCAGGATTTCAGATTTATGGAAATTATGGTAAAGTTTTCCACTAAGCACTTTAGTCACTCGAAACAGTTAAAACTTAAGAGGAGCAATTCCGTGTGTCACTGAACGCGCGGTGTGTGTGGTGTGTGTGTGTGTGTGTGTGTGTGTGTGTGTGTGTGTGTGTGTGTGTGTGTGTGTGATTACCTAATTGTGATTACCTAATTGTGTTTACGGGAAAGAGCCCAAAGCTCGTATCTTCCCGTCTCCTGATCGGTTCCATTTTTAGACTTAGTGATACTTATCATACCTGTCCTTAAAACTATGGATTGAGGTAGCATTAACTACCTCCTCGCTTAGCGAATTCCAATTATCAACTACTCTTACACTGAAAAAGTATTTCCTTACATCCTGCAAACAAGTTTTCTTCCGAAGCTTCAAACTATGACCTCTAGTTCTAGAGCCAGCTATATCGAAATATCGATCCCTATCCACTCTATCATAACCATGAAGGAATTTAAAGACTGTCACCATATCCCCCCTTACTCTTCTAGCTTCGAGTGATGGCAAGTCTAATTCCCTCAGCCTCTCATCATAACCGAGATTGCGTATTTCTGGCACCAGTTTCGTGGCATGTCTTTGAACTTTTTCAAGCTTAGCTATGTGCTTTTTCAAGTGCGGATTCCAAAAGGGGGCTGCATATTCGAGTTTTGGCCTCACATAGGTTACATAAATATTTCTGAACATTTCCTTGTCCATGTGCCTGAAGGCTACCCTTACATTTGATAAGAATGCATATGCTGCCCTTACTACGCCATTTATATGTATTTCTGGAGACAAATCTGCCAATATGTTTACTCCTAGATCTCTCTCATTTTCTGTCTCCTGAAGTTGTACTCCAGCCACCGAGTAGTCAAGCTTGGGCCTTCTTGCACTTGTACCCATTCTCATTACCTTACATTTTGAGGTATTGAATTTCATTAGCCACTTTTCTGACCACTCATGCAGATTATTTAGATCCTCCTGAAGTTCTCTACCATTGTTCTCGTTTTTTACTTTCTTCACAATCTTTGCATCATCTGCAAACATATTCATGAATGAATTTACAGACTCTGGTAGGTCATTTACATATACAAGGAACAAAAGTGGCCCTAAAACTGAACCCTGTGGAACTCCACTACTAACTCTTCTCCATTCAGACACTGAGTGTCTTACTCTAACCCTCTGTTCCCTTCCTTCTAAGTAAGTTTTTATCCATTCCAAGACATTTCCACCTATTCTAGCCATTGATTGCAGCTTCCTAATAAGTCTCCCATGTGGAACAGTGTCAAACGCTTTCTGGAAGTCTAGGAATATGCAATCTGCCCAGCCCTCTCTTTCCTGTAAGATTTGGCTTACCTCATCATAAAATTCTAATAAGTTTGTTACTGTTGATCTTCCTTCTCTGAAGCCATGTTGCCTCACTGACAAAAAGTTGAAGGATTCCAAGTGTGTGTGTGTGTGTGTGTGTGTGTGTGTGTGTGTGTGTGTGTGTGTGTGTGTTATGGTTATTTTCAAGGCAGCTCTGTATTTTTTGGCTTCTGAAGTGGCCTTTAGTTAAAAATAGTAAACTTTTGACTGCTGACTAAAATAAGCCAGTAATGCATATAGTAAATTTGAAGTAAACAGTCCCAGATATTGAAAGTTCTGTGGTTCTTTTATTGTTATTATCATTGATATTGTTGATGTTATTATTATTATTATTATTATTATTATTATTATTATTATTATTATTATTATTATTATTATTATTATTGTACTTATCAGTTATGATCCTACCTAATATAAAAAAAATCTTGTTAATCTGGTCTTCTTTCCAGAGACAATCTTTTCCCAACATTATGTTGACCGCCTTCCGATATCTACTGTACACAACTACAGATACATCTGCTCTTTTAGCTTTATATTTGGATATAATCACGTTTTCATTATACTCTTGACAAATGCAATTCAGAAAAGCGTTTACAGTCTGTCTGAATGAATCCATAAGAAAAATCTTATATGCTTAAATATTTTCACAGTACTAGGAGTCGTTTATTAATAGATAATCATAGATATATTGCATAGAAAAATGTGCTATATGTACGAGAGAGAGAGAGAGAGAGAGGAGAGAGAGAGAGAGAGAGAGAGAGAGAGAGAGAGAGAGAGAGAGAGAGAGGAGAGAGAGAGAGAGAGAGATAAATGAATGTAAATCAGTAGAATGACCATTGTTCTCATGTAGTGCTGTTTGATTTACAGCATTATATGTCATGAATTGGGTCTTCAGAGTCGTATTTGACCCTTTCATTGGGAATTTCTATTTAAACAGGCATTCCCTTAATGGTGTTAATTATCTACCTAAGCATAAGGTTTGTTTTCTGCTTTGTAAGTGGTAAGAAAGAGTAGGCATATGCACAGTGGCATTATTTATCAAAGCAGGGATATGCAAACCCGCCTCCCTAAGGGAGGAGGTTTAGAATACTTCCTCCGTGTTTCCCTACGTGTCGTAAAAGTAGGCGAAATGGGGCATGTCGGGAGAGTCAACTAAATAGGGCGTAGCGAGGGGACTGGGAATCCCCTCCTCTGTATTATCTCTTCAAAGAGTCAAAGTATTTTGCCTTGACTCGGCCACTCTTCTTATAAGGGAAAAATTGCTCATGTATATAGAGCATATAGGGAATATAATTCCATATATTTTTTGTCTTCTGGAATGATAACTCCTAATCCTAGCATAACGGAACTTAAATGAATCTTAACCATACTTCTCCTATATATATAAAAGATAAATATAGAACTTTTTTTTTTTTAATGTGGAGGGAAGTGAAGAAGGAAAACTGAAATGATCTCACTCTTTCCTGCTCATTATTTTCCTCATAGTTTTTCCTCATACAATTAAAGAACACAAGTATATTGGCATTCTTCTTGCATTCTTTGTAAAGTATTCTTTTTATACTTGGCTCTCGCACTTTCCCAGACTGATGCCTATATACTTACAGGAATGTTTGCTCTTTGGAGGGTCTTAAGCTATACTTGATGGATTCTCTCTCCTCTCCTCTCCTCCTCTCTCTCTCTCTCTCTCTCCTCTCTCTCTCTCTCTCTCTCTCTCTCCTCTCTCTCTCTCTCTCTCTCTCTCTCTCTCTCTCTCTCTCTCTCTCTCTCTCTCTCTCTCTCTCTCTCTCTCTCTCTCTCTCTCTCTCTCTCTCTCACTCTCTCTCTCTCTCTCTCAGAGCACTGCCCGCATTCGCCATGGGTGGTAATGTCATCCCTCTCTGCACACAGTACACGTATTTAGGTGCACCAGTCCGGATCACCCCAGCTATACCTGCACGTCAACGAATTCATCCCTTTGTGAAGAGCCTTCTTGACCGTCTGGAGCCCCGCTTTGCACCTGTCAAGTGGCTTGCCAACAATGCTGCAGGAGTCTCCATCCCAGTGGCGAGGACCCTCTACATCCTACTACTTCGGTCAGTGGTTGACTATCTGTCTCCTGCCTTGTGTCAACTTCCTAGACCAGCTCTCGAGCCACTTGAAAAGTTCCAGAATCGAGTCATGAGATTTATCTTGGGATGTTCTCTCTCTACCCGTATTGTGAGTATGCAGTTGGAGCTCAACTTGCCCCCTCTTATGGAGAGGATTTATGCCAATGTGTCCTATTTTACTTTTAAATGTCTTCACTACCCCTTTCTTGCTCCGTACTTCTCTGCTGTCATGAGGACGTCCCTGGATCCAGACGCACCCAGGCTCCCACTTCGAGCATGAGGTCATAACCTTATCAGGGTGGTGAGTGACATTCTCCGTGGCCTTGACATCGACCTGCCAGTGCAGGCGGCTGTCCCAGATTTACCACCCTGGCGTGTCCCCCTCCCCGCTGTCACATATACACCGACCTCGAAGGATGTCTATCCCCCCTTGCAGAGACAGTTAGCTCTGGAGACTATCGCTGATGTATCCATGTCTGTCCCTGCAGCACACCACGTCTATGTTGATGGTTTTGTGCAAGCAGATGGGAGGGCGGCATGTGCTGTGTTTTCCCCCACCATGGAGCCGCTTGTGCCGGCTGATTCATGGATTGGCCGTAGACTACCCACCTCGTAGAGCTCCACCTACTGTGAACTGAATGCCATCTTGGATGCCGTGACTCTCCTTGTCCGACGACGAGTGAATGGGGTAATAATTTGTGACTCCCAATCGGCCCTACAAGCCCTATCCTCGCCAAGACCTATCTGTGGCCGTGCTGTGAGAGATATACTATGTCGCCTCGCGGCCGCTCGGGATGCTTCTCTTGTTGTGTCGTTTATATGGACTCCATCCCACATTGGGCTGACTGGCAACGACACAGCGGATCGTCTTGCCAAGGCAGCCTGTATGCTGGATGGGCATGCTGTGGACGCTGAGCCCTCCCTTCAATGCCTACGTAACATCATCTACTCAGCTGGGTTTGCCATGACGGTCCAGCGAAGGGACACGGAGAGGGCCAACAGTGTGTCCATACAGCACCATGATCACTTTCTTCACAGTCGCTACAAGTATCGCAGACGCGGGTTAATGGTGCGGAAAAACAATGTAGTTAGTGCTCGGCTCAGAATGGGGTATCGGCCTTTATGGCAGGTCTCCCAGACTCTAGATATGCCACAGTACACCTCCTGTAAATTATGCGACCGTCCTAATGCTAACACTCTTGACCACTATTGTCTTCAGTGCCCCACAGTGAGAGATGTTTTACCACGAGGTCAGAACTTAATACAGATCTGCTCATTTTTACGTAATGATGACAACCTTGATGTTATTCTTGCTCGTTATCCTCACTTTGGGTGGCCGTTAATTAT
>JAXCGZ010016288.1:0-5000 GCA_037179515.1 Halocaridina rubra
AGCTTGCTGCTTAGCATGAGTACATCAGTATTTAACTCACTAGAGGGATGTTTTTAAATATATAAATTAAATAAAAGTTGCTGTGATAACAATAAAGTACAATTTCCAACTAAATAGGAGAACACATTCAAGACTACAACTGGTAAATATAATGATACTCTAATTTTCATAGGATTGGAAATGTCTGTGCATATAGCAATTTATAGATGAATATTTTATGCACGTGTTCTTAACTCAGATGCACGATAAGTGTGGGGTACGTAGCGTGACATTGTGAATTTTCTTAACACGTGTCAGTTGATGACTGCAGTCTCAGAGCCCAGATTATGAAGTTTTTGTTTTCTGTATTGTGTGAGCTCTTTTTCCCCACTTGAGTGGAGTTAAACACGGGTTGGAGCTGGGATATTAAGGCTACATGTTCTTCCTAACACTCTATAATGGGCTTGATCATGGCCTTGGCTGCCAAGAAGGAAATCATATGTTATCCTCCCTGAGAGAAGAGTATTTTTGACTAGAAGGTTTTCGTGGAAAAAACGAATACATGGGTCCTCAAGCTGTGTCGTAGTGCTGTTTCTCAAGATGAGTCGTAACCCAATTTTCCGCATAAGTTGGAACACCTAAATAAGCACCTACGTCACCCCCCTAAGCTACTACAGTAGTAAAGTTTCTCCCTTTTCTGAGCATTTTACTATCCCTAATTTCACTTCCATGGTGATGGCTTTCCTTTTCTTAGAAATATCTGCTTCACAATTGGGAGACATAATGCAGGCCAAAATTTTAAAGAAATTTTGAGAGATTTATCATAACCACAAGATGCTGTAGGTCGAGACCCTCGTAAATCGAGGACCCCCTGTAGGTGGAGAATATTACATTAAACTCCAGAATATTTTAGTACTAGATCAGCAATAATAATAATAATAATAGCAATAATAATAATAAAAATAATAATAATAGTTTGTTTATTTGTTTGTTTCTGTTTTACGTCATGAACTCCCTTTTCAACTAAGGGCTAGGACGGTTGCCTTCTTGCGAAGGACTAGTTTTGGCAGTTGTAATTGTTACCCTAAGTGTATGCCCTTACTAACCTCAATCCGTGAGGTTAGTAAGGGCATACACTCAGTAATATTAAGAAGAGTAATAACAATAATAATAAACAACCTTTGGACCTACACTGATCTCCCTTTGTACTTATTCCAACTTCTACAAGTTAAAACATCAGGGAGTCTTCTCTCCTACACTGTGTATTTGAAGTCCTCTGTTTCAAATTTTCACTAGAAGTAGGCATTTCATCATTTGTAGAATACTGAATTCCATTAATATCCTAATAGAAACCAAATCAATTTGAAGGGTGTGACGTACATTTGTCCCTCAATTTCCGCTATTATTGGTTCCATTTCCTACTGTGTAAATTAATAATTGCCCACAGCCGAAACCATTATATAAATGTGTCTATGCTTAGTATATAATGTATTTTTAAACTTTGATTTATACCTAGACTACTGTGCTATACTTAAGTATTACCAAAATATAATAGTAATTTATGTAAAAACAGTACTGTAGTCATGAATTTTTTGGTGGATGAAGTTTTATGAGATTTTACTTTTTTCTAATGTTTTCCAAAAATGGATAGTCAAAGCTGCACTATTTTAAGCTGCAAGATAAGGCTGTGATGTTTTGATAAAACTAAAGCATTTATCTGAAAGAGTAATTAATAATTAAAGCAGACTGTCATGTTCACTGTAAATGCCACAACAGTAAATGACAAAATTGAATACAATAAGTATAACATAAATTAATTGATTGAAATTTATCCTATATGGTGTTGAAGTGTTCAAAAAACTCCACATTAGTGGACGGTATCCCCATGGAAAAGCGGTAGTGTCCGCAACTGTGAGGCATCAGGTCGATGGTTTGCTCCCCACCACGGTCTGAGTTTTGCAAGGGCAAGCACTCAGGGTAATGATCACACCTCCTTACACCAAAGTCCATGGCAAGAAGGTACCACCGTAACCCTTAGTAGAAAAGGGAGTTCGTGATGTAAAATCGATTACATATCACGCAGAACTCAACTACAAAGTGTAGCTAGATCTTGTTATTAGACTGAACTGTTCCACTCAAGCACTTGATACATTCTTTAGAATATATCATCTTGTGCATGTATAAGATTCTGTGAATGTGATATATTGCTATATTTTCGGAAATTATATATCAATATGAATAAAATTTATAATTAGTGAGCCCTAAATGATTGGCTAAAAACTTGTAGTTGTTATAATGACAAAAACTAACATACTAGAGAGTAGGAGAAATCAATATAAAATAATTTATATTAACTGGACTAGTTTTGCACACACAATATCCACAAGCCCCCTTGTAGGATGGCATACACATTTGCCAGAAGCTAATATACCTCTATCACTCCTCTTAGCTCCTTGAGGAAAAAGGTCTGCCACAATTTCCCCCTGCCACCTTGCTTGGGTCAACCACTGGGGTAAGCAGGCAAGGGCCTTCTGCCATGAAACCCGACAGTTGCAGCTGGTTATTCCCACAACATCTATTCATGGCAACCCCCACACCCCCCTCTTCCTGTTTGGTAACTTTGCTATACTTGCAGTTGAGAGAAATCCCTTTGAACCACATCATCTATATTCAATCTTTTGAATATACGACTCCATTTAAGTCTTTAATCTTGATGTGGCAACATGTTTGGATTTATAAACTGTTTTTGCCACATTTAATGGGGACTTGAATGTCAGTGAGTTTTAACAGTGTTAAGAAATTACTCTCGGTTAATGAAAAAAATACTAAATAATGTGTAACGAAACCACGTTTAATGATAATTAATCTAAAGTATAGTCAAAGTGCGGTTTCGAGGACTGGAAGTGTCATTTTCAGGGTCAATGTATGTGACGTGAAGGAAGTCTCATCGGATAGAAGGTAAAGTTTGTCTCTTAGATGTTCTGAGCATTCCTGGATCTTGTAAAGAAGAATAACCCCCTGGGTGGTCTAGGGTATTCATATTTACAAGGCAGCTAATCTTACCTCATCTAACCTAGCAAATTATGGGGTATTTACAGCGGGTTCTGGGATTTACTCATCTTCTCAAGTCTGTATTCTTATATATAATTGGTTTGTAATATCATCTATGACTAAAATAATGTGGGCATTCTTATTTTTCATTAGTGTTAAGATTTGTTTTACAAATCTTGACATAGTTGAACTCGCTCTATACCTCACTAAAATAAATTAGGTTAGTATAGTTATGTTAGATAGGTTAGGTTATTTAGGGCCTATCAGAAAAAAAAATAGCTTAGATAAAAATAGAGAGTGCCTAAAGCGACTCTTTACCTTTGTGTTCACTCAGGCAAGAGAGTTTAAGCTGTTTACTAGGGAGGTTACTGCTGTGGATGGGCACCACAGTGCGGGGTCGGGGCGTGTGCTAGCTGGCAACTTCCCTACGGGTCCTCCATGACCCGTTCCACTCATCTTTGGGTGGAGAATATATATATATATATATATATATATATATATATATATATATATATATATATATATATATATATATATATATATATATATATATATATATATATATATATATATATATATATATATATATATATCAGTAAAATTCGTCCACCGGTATGCAGTTATGATTAGCCATTTTAGGTGGGGGTATTAAAGTAGTTATGAAGAGGCCTATTCACTTCCGTATTCCCAAGCAGTAAAGTCAAAATACAAAATTGGAAGATTATTCAGAACAACCAAATAAACAATAATTGACATTATCAAGATGTCTATTATCTGGTCATGAAATTATCCAGTTAACCAACCCAAGCCTATTATAAATTTTGTGTGTTTTCCAAATTCGCTTTATAGCAACCTAACTGACCTAACCAAACCTAATATAACTTTCTCTAATATAAAATAAACTTCCTCGAGATCTTTTACTAACTGGGCATAAACTGACCTAACCAACTTAATCTAATGTAACCCATCCAATTTTTCTTTCATGTTTACTAAGTTAACTAACCTATCTAAACCTAATCTAATCCTACCAGATATTATGATTAATTTTCTTTAGATATTTTCCTTACTGGTTGTGTACTGACCCAACCAACTTAATATAACATAATATTATAATGAATTTTATGAGATTTTTTCCTAACAGGGAGCATGAAATATCATTTACCTAATTTTGTCTTAGGAATACACCACTTGCAATGTTAGTAAGTGGGCACTTCGAGTCTAGGGATATAAGGATTAGTTAAAAGTCTCTTAGGAAGATTAAAAGAAGGTAAATGTTTATTTCAACACCCTCTATCAACTAGTTGATAATGACAAAATATCTAAAACTTTTTTGGGAAAAACTTAAGTTACCCAAGTATAGCCTAACTTAATATTATATCAAAATAATTGAAAATTAAAAAAAATACTGTAAAACCATATTGTCAGTTATCAGCTAGGGGGTATAAAAGTAACCACAAATTTTAGAATTGAGAATTTGGTTTGAGAGGAAGATTGATGGCTTATTCTGATATATATATTATTAGATTTAAGCTCAAAACCAATTTTTGTATCTTGCATCTGTAAGGTTTGTAAGAATTACCATTGTAGATTGTTTTGGACACTTTTACTCAGTATTTTTTGAACTAGTGTATTCCCACTTTCCGACTGTGTGAGTAGTTTACACGTTCCTCTTAATTATTACTCATACTTAGAAACAAATTCATCATTTTATATTTCAAATAAAAGTTCCCAGAACATTTTTTGGGGATAAATATTTGTATTTGGACACACTTCAACTAACCTAACTATTTTTACCAACCATCACATTTTGTTGGTTATCATTAATAATTTTGCCGTGGATTTTGTTAAATAGCCTATCACTAAAAAAATTGATTAGTGAGTCACAATTTCTGGAGCTTTTTTTTTTCTATATAAACTGTGCAGTTTTGATGCAGAAAATATTTGGCTCTCCCTCTATTTCTTTGTTTATG
>JAXCGZ010016288.1:10000-15000 GCA_037179515.1 Halocaridina rubra
CTTTCATTACTTATTGATTTATAAATTGAACTTTTTCTTTTACCTGCGATGTTGTATTATATCATTTCTGTACACTTCTCAGCACATGGCTAGTGGATGGAAAATAAACAATACAATTTCTTATTGGCGCTTTATTGCACGTGGTTTTACAAAGGCGGCCATGACAGTTTCAGGCTGTTGGCCTTTCTTATGACTAAACATTTTTTTTGGGGAAAAGAGGGCTATAAGGTGATTTCGAGGATTAGGATTATAACAGGAAGAGGTAGGGGACCCATAGATCATAATCATTATTGTGTCAGTTATAACTGGCGATAATCTATGGCTGCTGAATTCTTTTCTGTATATATTGTCATTTAGGACTTGACAAGGGTTTGATTTTACAGTCCTTGTTCACTGTCTTGGAATTTAAAAGGTTTCTTTTTTTCTATTCAGGCCTGTAATTTTGCAAATCTGCTTACAGAAATTTTACACGGGGACAGTATTATAAAATAGAAAATTATTAAACTGTACGCTTAGTAAATGAACCATCTTTAACTAGATTATGAACTAATCAGGATTACTCGATATCGTCCCAAAGGGAGTCTGAACTTATGTAGCTGTTTTAGAGGTATCATTGCCTGTCTAAAAATTAATATAGAACTTGGTTTTTCTCAATGCTTTGCTTAAGTTCTAGCTAAACTTAAACATTTCTGTTATTGCATTTTGGTATTGCAGTTCTTTTCAGGTATTGCAGTAATCTAGTCCTCAGATTGTTTGGCCAAGTTTTTTCTCAACTGAAAGAGAATATTTCAGGGAATGCTATATGAACTACTTTCAATATTATTCTATTAATATGAAAACAAAGTGATATGGTTCACATCATACAAAAATTATCTTTCATACACAGTAAGTAAGTTCCAGGATCATTTGATTATCTATATTTATAAGCATTATATTGAACTCATTTTGAATCCCTGGAACCTAATATAAGACAGACCTTGAAACAGCATGAGAAAAGTAACAAAGATCCAAAATTTTTGGGTCATTTTCTTATTGGATAGTTCTTGAATTTTTTTTTCTACAGAGGAAATAGGACTTACATATTGATGTTACTCAGTTTTTCTATGACCCCCTTAATTACTTGTATGACTATGTACAGTGTGCATTTTTCAGTTTTTTTTTTTTTGGTGTGTATTTTGTATTTTGGTTTAGGGGGTAACCATAAAATTTTTACTAAACCTAAGCAGTAAGAGAATGCCTTTTGTCTCTAGTTATTGAATACATTTTAGACGGTCAGTCAGTTATCAGTTAATCGCACAGTTGACTGATAACTGACGTGGTTGTGACTGAGCGAGAACTGCGCAGGCGACGAAAGGCTTTCTCTCTCTGCATTTCATCATAAACATTGACTAATATCTATTTTACATGGTACATATACACCGATAGTCGCAGACACGCAATTTTTTTTTTTTGGAAATATTTACTTTAGTTCTTTATAAGAGTATTTCTCGTGAGTATAATTATTGTTAAGACTAGCACTAGTATATAAATCAACCTCAAATATGCAAAAATATGCAAAAGAACACAGTTATTGTCAAACTTGCAGCTATGGTAAGAAACTCTTGGAGGAACTTGGAATGTTGCACTGGTTTGGGGAAATATTAAAGAAAAAACAAGAAAAAAAATTTGCTGGGGGTGTTGCTAAGTCTCTTGGAAAGACAGTGTCTGTAATGCTATTTTTTTGTCTTGTACACTATGTTTCCAGTGCCTCTGAAAAGTTGAAGCTAGATAGAAATGGGAACTTGATGGAATTTCTGGATAAGAAGGTTGTATAAAAAAATAAAAATGGTGCTTGAAATGAAAAGTAGACTTGACTATTAAAATGAAAAAATAAAAAGTGTCCAGATGACATGTAACTGTAGCAGTTATCAAGATTAAAAAAACCATGATATGTAATGAAGGTTACATTTGATGATAATATCAATGATAATTTAGGAGAGTGTTCAGTGAATGAAGCAACGAGCTGTTTAATTGAATATAGTTATCTAATTAATAATTATTACATAAAGATACGCAAATTACAAAAAAAAAAAAAAAATAGAATATACTCTTAACTCGCATATGAGTATTTTTCAAATTTTATGAGATATACCCCAAAGGTCATACCAATAAACTTGGTACTGATTATGAGACAACCCTTAAATATCTCAAGTTTTTTTGGATGAAATGATGTGAAATATGTATGAGTATGAAATAATAATAATAATAATAATAATAATAATAATAATAATAATAATAATAATAATAATAAAAATAATAATAATAATAATAATAATAATAATAAAAATAATAATAATAATAATAATAATAATAATAATAATAATAAAAATAATAATAATAATAATAATAATAATAATAAAAATAATAGTAATAATAATAATAATAATAATAATAATAATAATAATAATAATAATAATAATGATAATAATAATAATAATAATGACTTTTTAGCTACATAATAACATATGATGACCACAGTTAAGCTATATGATGAGAAATCCCACCCCCCCTGAAGAATGATGAAGTTACAATAATTAATTGCTAATAAAGATGAATACCTATATGGGAAGATATGCAAAAGGGTCTTTATGTACATTACAAAGGAGTCAACCTATTAATAAATGTCATGACTTTTTCTCCAAGTGGGCTGACATATGCTTAAGAAGGTCCCAGAAGAATTTTAGCGATTTTTAAAATATATTAAACTTCATATACAGATTAATATAGAAAACATTCTGTTAGAAAACGAAATTAAATATTGTTTTTGTTTTTAGTTGTTGATTTAACTCTGATTAAGATGTGGATATGAGCTTATATAACCTCGGGTTGAATATATAAATGATTATTTTATTAAAGATATTGCACTCCAGATAAAATGATTTATTCTTGACTAGGTTAAATTTGGTTACTCAGTGTGATTGTGCATTGCATATCTGTCGAAGGTTCTGCTTCTGAATAAGAAATGAATGGAAAATCAAAGTTGGAAAAACATATTATCGAATACATATTGAAGCATTTTATATATGTGTAAATTTATGTAAAAAAACATTGGTTTTGCTATTTATGTAAGTAAGATGTCTGCAATTGTCATTACTGATTTTTTTGACCTATTACGAGTAATCAACCATTCCAAACCGTAGCCTTAAAAAAAAAAGAAAAAAAAGAAAGGAAAATTATATCCTTAAGAACATCCTTCTGACGTGAAGAATAGGATATAACATTGTGGATACGGGCGGCAGCATAGAATACAAAAATGAGTGTTTTTTTTTCTTGGTTTTATTTTTTTCAAGGTGCCTCATGAAGAAGCTGATCTGTCTCGGGGTCAGATACCCTGTCATGATCATGACCCGAGGTATCCTGCACATGGAGATGCTCGTGGGAAGGAAAATCGTGCATGGTTCTAGGGGCAGTGTCGTAATCCGCTATTGACCCATGACTGAAATCTCCCGTTTCTAAATGGCCGTAAGAATCCGAGACGGGAGTGTAAGAGAGACCAGGATGAGAATGTGGAGGTAACAGCGCTGACGGATACCCGAGGGAAGAAGAGGAGGTTTTATTACCATCTGCGGTGCTGCTGCCACTGTCTTGGCTCGAGAGGTTACAACCTCCTCCTCCTGCAGCCATTAAGCTGCTGTACTCGTGTAACTGGGATGGCACCGGGCTAGTAGCGAATTCAGAGCCCGTTTCTCCGGGTCTGCGGAGGGTGTTTGTGGTGCTACCGTTGCTGCTGCTGCCACTGCCGCCCTCGTACTCCGAGGGCGTGTGTTCGGTGTCTAGGGAGTAGGGCGGGTGGCCATAAGCGGGTGCGGTCGATGAGAGAGTTGCAGCTGTTGAGTGGTGATTGGAGGTGTGGCGCACCCCATGCTCAGTATTGGCACCGCTGGAGGAAGAGGTGGAGGTGCTGCTACTGCTGCCTTGAAGCCCTGCGGCGGCGGCGTCGCCGGCCGAGTACCCGTAGTAGTAATGATAGTAGCTGGAGTAGTACGACGGGTACGCGGCTGCGGCAGCTGCTGCCGAAGATGATGAGTGGTGGTGATGGGCTGCGGCAGCGTTTCCAGCGGCTGCGAGTGACCGCAAATGGACATCTAGGTTTGATACTGAAGCATGGGCGCCGACAAGTTTGGGTGGTGCGTAGTATTCATGGAGAGCGCCGTCAGAGACTTCTTGTACCAGTCCTCGTCGGCGGCTGTCTGTAGCCCCGAGAAGCAGGGCGAGGCCAGCCCCTTCTTGTACCAGTCGTCCTCCGTTGCCATACCTGCTGGGATCAAAAGACATACACGAGTCATAACATTACTACACTCTAGCGGTTATTGGCTTTTATTTTCACGTTTCATCCATCGCCTATTAATTAATTTTACGTTGCAAACTGTGAAATGTTTTATAAACATGTCAATTTGCTAAACACTTTATAAACAATTCAGATATAATATATAAACTATATACAGTCTTAGATTAATACATTCAGATACTACTATTATATTCGTCAAATAATATATTAAATTATTTTAAACTTAGGTCAAACAGGGTCTTTAGCATGCTAGGAAAGGGAGGTCATATGTCGTCGTCATGAGAAATGTGAATGTAGAGTTTGAACTAAATTTTAAAAATATTTGATTTCACATCTGTAACTGAATAATACGTGGAATATAGCACATGTGTCATTATTATTATTATTTATTATTATTATATTATTATTATTATTATTATTATATTATTATTATATTATTTTTACTACTTATATTGTTATAATAATAATAATAATAATAATAATAATAATAATAATAATAATAATAATAATAATAATAATAATAATAGTGATAAAAGTGATGAGAAAAATAGCAATAATAATAATAATAATATTAATAATAATTTTTATATTTATTTTTTTCTGTTATTATTATTATTATAATTATTATTATTATTATTATTATTATTATTATCATTATTATTATTATTATTAT
>JAXCGZ010016288.1:17500-20000 GCA_037179515.1 Halocaridina rubra
CTGACTCTCTCCTCTCTCTCTCTCTCTCTCTCTCTCTCTCTCTTCTCTCTCTCTCTCTCTCTCTCTCTCTCTCTCTCTCTCTCTCTCCCCCCACTCCTATTCTTTTCTTTTATCCCTCATTACCACAAATCTTATTATTCCTCATCCTTGCCTCTTATATATTTTTTTCGCATTCTTTTAGTTGTATGTTTTATCATTATTCTTTACTATTTTTCTTCTTACTTTGTCTCGTTTTATTTGTTTACAGTATACTTATGTAGTATATTTTATAAACAAACCAGTTTTTATATTATTATTATTGTTAATAATAATAATATAACTTGGTGCCGGTCCCAAGCCCGGGTAGATGGGGGAGGGTTGGCGGCAAGAAGGGCATCCGGCCATAAAAATTTTGCCAAAACCAAAATATGGCCAATACAGATAACTGGCCAGAAACATCGACCCCATATAAAAGTGGGAAAAGATGTAGACGAAGAAGAAGATTATTGTTATTATTATTGTTTTTATTATTATTATTATTATTATTATTATTATTATTATTATTATTATTATTATTATTATTATTATTTTTATTATTATCAATATTATTATTATTATTATTATTATTATTATTATTATTATTATTATTATTATTATTATTATTAAGTATTGTGTACGTTTGCCATTTAATTTTCTTTGTCTTTACTTAGTTGTTAAGAAATACAAATATTTTTATTACTATTATTTTTTTTTTAATCTAAAGAATAGCATGTTTGATGTTACAATTTTTGACTCTTGTAGAAGTGATTAAATAACCCTGTAAATTATTATGATGAGGTTAGGTTCGGTTAGGTAGGATGGGATGACGTTGGATTAGGTTAATGATAGTATATGAATTACCTTCTAAATATGAATAACCATAGCACACCCTGGGGTTACTCTACTTTACAAGATCTCAATTTTTCAGTGTTATATGTTGGAGTTACCATTATTTAGCATTGTGTTTATAGCTAACGGGTGTTATTACTGTATTATACTATGCTTAAAAAGTCTTTGTATTCTGAGGAGGAAGAACCCTTTGATCCAGGACTGAAATGCTTTGTAGATGTTTATGCATGATTAATATATATCTATCTCTCTCTCTCTCTCTCTCTCTCTCTCTCTATATATATATATATATATATATATATATATATATATATATATATATATATATATATATATATATATTCCGGTTTAACGTCACGGACTCCCTTTTCTACCAAGGGCTAGGATGGTTACCTTCTTGCAAAGGACTTGTTTTGAAGGTATTGAAACATGTACATTTTAGGTTGTACATCGCCTTACCGAAGAGAAGAATGTAGTATACAAAAAGAGTCATATTTTCTGCAGAATGTCATGATAGCTTTCTTCCGTAGTCACCGTGGCTTAATCGGTAGCGTCCGCGACTTTGAGGCGTCAGGTCGAGGGTTCGCGCCCCGTCACGGTCTGAGGTTAGCAAGGGCATGCACTCAGGGTAACGATTACATCTGCCAGAACAAGTCCTTTGCAAGAAGGCAACCGTCCTAGCCCTTGGTTTAAAAGGGAGTCCGTGACGTAAAACCAGAACATCATGATAGCTTTCTTCCATGTATTGCAATTTTCATCTGTGGTTTTTAGAAAAGGAATAACAATATGGCGTCGCTGTTTCCCTCATATTCAGAATTATTATGTTCTATTTTCATGTAAAGTGAATTACCTCAGATATTGTAGAGGAAACTCACAGGAAATTGTGATATATTGTTCGTTTGGTGAGTGGAGTGACCGAGCGATGGCTGGCTGTTGGGGGGTGGGGGGAAACAGAGGGGTAAGGAGCAGGATATTGGGGGACTGCGGGTGTTGGGGGGTGTTGAGAGGGAGATGAGGTGTTAGTGATGGATTGGGGAGAGGGAGAAGGATGGGTAGAAAAGGATAAAAAAATAAATAGACGAAGACATAAGATAAAGCTCAAAGGTGAATGATGGATTTTATGTCTGTGTATTTAATGGAATATTGAGGTCATCAAAGAATATACATAGTTGTTTGTACGTGTTATTGACTAATAATTATTTGTTCTTAATTTGTAGTGAAATTACACAAATTCATTTATGAAGATAATAATAATAATGATAATAATAATAATAATAATAATAATAATAATAATAATAATAATAATATAATAATAATAATAATAATAATAATAATAATAATAATTACTTAAATTATTCCTCTTAACTCCTTGGGATAATAATAATAATAATAATAATAATAATAATAATAATAATAATAATAATAATAATAATAATAATGAAGCTAATGATGATAATAATAATAGAATTCAAGAATGCTCTCACACACTTCAAGTAATTTAAAAATGATTTAACCTTATACGGGGATGGATTTATGACCTCTGTGGCTAGTCATAACTAACCTAATTCTGTGTAACTTAGGACCTAACCCATCCACTTCAAGAATATCTTCTGTAATCTTCTAGTGAAATAAT
>JAXCGZ010016289.1:0-20000 GCA_037179515.1 Halocaridina rubra
TACAAGCTTTTATCCACTACCAGACATTTCTACCTATTCATCCAGCCTCACATTGGGTTTCCCATGTAAACCTGTATCAAATGACTTCTGAAAATTTAATATGCAATCTGACCAGCCCTCTCTCTCTTCCAAGATAAAGTTTACTTTCAATAAAAAAATATATATATTACGTTTGTTGATGTAAACTTGAGTTTTCTGTATGAATACTTTCTCACAGCTGAAATGCTGAGATTCAAAATTAAAAAAAAAATATGTTTTCTTTGTAGTGTCTCCATAAATTTGCATGGTGTGGTGGCCAATATAACTACACTCTTTTGTATACATAAATGCACACCCAGAAATCACATATTTAATCTATTTATCTATATGCAGGGGGGTGGCGTGTCTCACCTCGTGATGAATGTGTTCTTTGGCTCGGCCACGCCGCCATATCAAGGGGAATGGGACCACTGTACATCGATATAGATAAAATAAATAGGTCTTTGTGTATGTGTATTTATATATACAAAAAGTGCATCCAGCTGCGCAGTGAGTAGGATTCGAACCTACGCGGGAAGATCCCATCTGATTTCTAGTCAGACGCCTTAACCACTCGGCCATCACTGCAATGCACAATTGTGGTAAGGTCTCAATTTTTAAATTGCACATTGAGTGCAGTAGTGCACATGAAAGCACGCTGGTATATGTCCTTGTACCCGTATTTACATTATAGTATTTACTTGATTGTGCTTCCGGATGAGTGTTCTATGGTCGTAACTCCCCGTCTCCTAATCGGGTTAATTTTTATATTCAATAACATTTACCATAGTTGTCCTAGAAACTAGAATGTTTTACATAATGTAAGTAATTGTAATAATAATAATAATAATAATAATAACGAATATAATAATAATGAATATAATAATAATAATAATAATAATTATTATTATTATTATTATTATTATTATTATTATTATTATTATTATTATTATATATGTCACATTACACTTATAAGGGAAATGGCTAAGTCAAAGCAAAAAAAAATTAATTACTTTCTGTTGGACGAAATACAAAGGAGTTTTTCCCGTTCAAACTCGATGCAGGTGACTTTTACAACACGCAATGGAATTATAAAATATTCCATGATTTATTTCTGTTTTACATAAACTTCATTTCTGCTCTTCAAATTATTGCCAGTTACACTGACAACATCTTCATGCAGAGCAATCTTAAATCAGCTAAGAAGTGTATATATCTTAAGCCAAGTTACATCTTGCAATAAATACAAAAAATAGATTATTAAGAAATATTATCATTGCACTGACAATATCTTTATGTAGAGCATTCCATACTATTTTCTCCTATAAAACCTTCAACCTTACGGATATTTAATCTTATTTACGACGGTTAGGTTGGCTAAACTTTCAATATTCTAAATAATATTCTTAATCTACAGCTGCTTCCAATATTTATATGGTGTCGCTGTTTTTCACAAGCCTCTAGAAGACGTTTTTAGTCTTCACTTAATATTACAGTTGGATATCTTCCTGACGCCAACCTTCTCCGTTACCCCGGGCCTGGGGCCGGTACCTTATTCAGCTAACTTATTCCCTCTCTGGCTAATTAATTATCTTAAATCCATATAGGGTCGCTGTTTTTCACAAGCCTTTTAGTGTTGGCTTAAAGTTTTACGAATGGTTGCCTTTCCAGATGGCAAATCTCTCCACTCATCTGGGATTGGGATCGGAGCTTAGTCGGGCTGCCTGGCTCCCCAGCTGACTGGGTTGCTTTAAAATACTGTATATACATAAAGATGATACAAAAGCTCCTTTTGTCATGGAGTTTTTCCTAGGCCTACATCAACACCGAAATTCTGGCGTATTCGTTACACATATCTTTAAGACTAACCCTTCACATCTGAGAAGTCACAATACTCCCCATCTTTGGTTCCTTTTGCTTTCTTTTTCACTCTCATGGTGCCCGGGCCCGATGAGGGCAATTTTCTTTGCTCGTCCCATTATCACATTCATAAACAAGAGGGTATAAAAGATCTATCTTTCTATCTATATATATATATATATATATATATATATATATATATATATATATATATATATATATAAACCCCATTCTTCTTTGTAAAGGGGGTGGCCGAGCCAAAGAACACGCATTCACCACGATCCAACACATACCTTTACTCCTCTAAGCTCCTTGGTCAACCACAAGGTAGACAGGAAAGGATATTCTACAGAGACCCGATAGCCGCAGCTGGCTTGACCCCACCGCTTCATCACAGAGCAACTCCCCTCACACCCGTCCATCACAGTTCACAAAGCTAGCAGGTGCAAGAAATAATAATAATTATAATAATAATAATAATAATAAAAAAAATGACGAAAAGTGCATCCGGCTGCGCAGTGAGTAGGATTCGAACCTACGCGGGAAGATCCCATCTGATTTCTAGTCAGACGCCTTAACCACTCGGCCATCACTGCATTGGAAAACAATGATTTTGTGGGTTTTATTTTGCCTTGTTTGTCTTTTAAAACAAACAAACCAGTCAAAATAAACTAATTAGTGTCATGAATTAATTACCGTAACAATTTTCCCTAAAAGATTTTATGCCTTTTCCGTCATTTCCAATAAATAATTTTTGGAAATTTTTACTAGATCTCGCAACTCCAGAGTGAAATAAATGCAATTTAAAAAAAAAAAAAAAAAATCATTTATGAATTCGTTAATTTACGTATATTCGTTACACATCTTTAATTATCCCTTCACATCTGACAAGTCACAAGACTCCCCGTATCAGTTTCTGTATGCTTAGATTTTTATTTCTGCCTTGTTCTAGGCTGTATTCTCATTTTTTTTTTTTTGGTGCCCGGGCCCGATCAGGGCAATTTAATTTGCCCGTCCAGGTGTCTCACGTTAGGAAAAAAAATAACTGAGGGTCAAATAACTTGAATAACCTAAACAAATATATTTATAAATTTCATATTTCCTTTTTAGTGTGTGAAAGTAAACATTAACTGCAATTTCCTAACCTAACCTAATATTATAATGAATTTTCTTAGGTTTTTCCTAACTGGGGTGTGCAAGAAAGTTTTTACTGCAATTTGTACAGAATCTGTACATCAATTTGCATATATATATATATATATATATATATATATATATATATATATATATATATATATATATATATATATATATATATATATATATATATATATATATATATATATATATATATATATAAATACACTGAAAATTCCAAATATATTCATTTTTCCATCTATCAATTCCTATCCATCAATTCCAAAAGAAAAAGATGGCAATCTATTCAATTTTTTTAAATTAATTAATTTAATCAGTTCTAATTTTAATTTAAAATCCTATATAAAACTATCTAATTTGCAAATGAATTAATTTATCTAATCTCAATATTTTATTTGCATGAGTAACTCAAATTTTATCCATCAACTTACTTCATTGAAATTCTTTTCTATTTCCACTAATCAATTCTCTTTCAATTCCCACAAAATTAAATTAAATCCATCAGACCTTCTCACTTGTCTTAATGTCTGTCAATTATGTTTAAATTCTCAATAACCCAATAAGAATCCCTCTCAGATTGAAACTTAAGAGTCATTTATAATCCATTTCAACTCTCATTTCAATTCCATCCATCTATCTTGGTCATCAATGCCGCAAAAACACAGTACGCAGTGAGTAGGGTTCGAACCTACGCGGGAATTTCCCATCTGATTTCGAGTCAGACGCCTTAACCACTCGGCCATCACTGCTCAATGATTTTCGCTCAAGGACTCCTTTTCAAAAATATTAACACGAAAGATTCAATGCATAAATTTGAAAAAGAAAAGTAGTAATAGAAATACAGGAAAGGACGTATAAAGCAGTAGTAGGAATAGAGGATGAATAGAAACCACTGTAAAAGTAGTAACAGTAGCAGTAATAATGAAAACAGCATCAGCGGTAACAGTAATTCATTGGTTTTAAATAATCTAAAAATGACAAAATTAAATGGGTGATGACGAAAGAGATCCCAACGCTGTAAATGTAGTCATGCTGATAACCGATTCGAGCTGAGATGGGGCAGTGGCGTATGAAAATTTCAAAAGTAAACAAAAATAGAAGTACCATCAGAGGTTATGGTAATGTTTCTGAGTTCTGGTGATAGTCATGCTGACAATCTTTCCAGTTAAAGATCGGGTCATGGCACCAAGAAAACATTTAAGAAAAAGTAGAAGATTAAGGACAAGGTAGAAATAAGAGAAGGATAAGCGATAATAAAAGACAGGCTGAATGAATCAAAATAATGGAGACTTGGAAATATGGCAGGATTAGGCCCTGAGATGATGATAGATCTCTTTTTTCTTTTTTTAAAGAAGGAAGGACATCTGACACTGAAGATAAACTACAGCCATTGCAATAAGTCCTTAGAATTGAATAATTCCAGCTCTATCAAGAGAACACATGTGCAATGACGGCCAGAGGAAGCTGCTAGGTTTACCACCAAGGAAAAAGGTCTAGGATTAAGGAACCTTGCAAAAATAAGAGCTCCCACGAAATACCAAAATTCCATTTAAAAAAAAAAAAAAATCTCTGGCAGATCATATTCAGATACTGAAGTATTAGGAAATTAGTTCTCCATAATTCTAGCCACAGTAAGCAGAAGGAAGAATTTTGTGTATCTTCTACAATAAAAAGGAAAATTTTCATGGCTCATGAAGACAAAGCCTTTAGTTGGCTCATGAAGCTGGAGCCGTTAACTGGCTCCCAACTAATAAAAATAAAGGCAAAAGATTCAGTCTTATTTAACATAAATTAAGAAATGCCATTGCTCACTGGTACGAATAGCCAATTGAGGGTCAACCTAGCATGAGTCCATGTGGAGATTCTTTTCATGCTCATGAAGAGGTTTTGTGAGCATTCAATCATAAGGAAGTATAGGATACACCTATTAAGGTATTTGAAGGAAGTCTGCAAGGATGTAGCAGATGAAAACGACTGTTCTCCAACCACTTATTGGAGAAGTATTGTCTCAAAAGACAAATAAACAGTTCAATTAGACATGAATGAACAAACGTACCAGTGTGTTCTAGACAAGAGGTCAGAAAGCTGTGTTTGATGTTGGAAATTCTGATCCAATGGACGCATGTCATAATCATCAAGTATTTAAAAAAAAAAAAAAGGAGAAGATATGTCAG
Source organism: Halocaridina rubra (assembly GCA_037179515.1). Classification (NCBI taxonomy): domain Eukaryota; kingdom Metazoa; phylum Arthropoda; class Malacostraca; order Decapoda; family Atyidae; genus Halocaridina; species Halocaridina rubra. Next base: position 5,211 of record JAXCGZ010016289.1, read on the forward strand.
TACTCCGAGCGAACCTCCAATACAGAACAATGATCATTTGCTCCCTCAGTGTTTACAAGATCAGGAGGGATGAAATCCCGAGCAAAAATCTCCTATTTAAGATTTGTTAGTCATGGACGTCATGTAGGATCTCTTTTTCTTTAAAGTCTTCACTGCCTTGCCTCCGTGGAAAAGTTCCCACAGTAGAGCAAAAACTGAGTAGTGTCCAGTCTTTGAGAACGGAGTTCTTGAAAGAGATTCAGAAAAGATGGTTGTCTCTAAAAGTTTAATACTAAAAATAAGGAAAAGTGGGAACTCAAAAGAGGTTGTCCAAGTTCTTGAAAAACCAGAGAACTGTAACAAACAACAGACGTTGGGCCAAATGAGAGATGGTGTCAGATTAGTCAGTTAGCACAGGCTTCGATTTTGGAGGCTCCCCCCCCTCCCAACTTAAGAGGTAAAGGGAGATAGGGGAGGGGACCCTCTGGTAACGAATATTAATATTGCAAACAGATAAAGAGGCTCATACAGCACAAAATAAGAATATAAAGTTCTTTAATTCTGCCCTATTACTTGTCAGTACAAACCTTTAGATCAATGACGACCTGAGGTCTAAAGGTTTGTTGGGTGATGAGGTATGGGACAGAAACATATGGAGGACACTGGCCAGAAACATCGACCCCACATAAAAGTGGAAAAAGATGTAAACGAAGAAGACATCATGTGCACTGCATGAGTTGGCATACACCAAAACATAGATTATATGAGGTAAAAACTAATTACAAAAATACTTCATGTGTAGTTTGAAATTGGAACCTACGTGGAGAACCACATGGAAATGCTAATTGGATATTATAGAGGACGATTTTAATCATGCTGCAGGAAATTTGCAAGGAACTCAGACGTGTCCTGGACATCAAGTAAGAGGAAAACCAGTTGTTCAGTCAATAAAAGAAAAAAAAAAAACTTAAAAAATTAAAGTGTATCTGCAGTTTTCCTTGTTGAAGCAATGAACGTTTTCAACTAAATTAAGAAGTAATGTTGGGAATCTGTTGAATTCTCCAATATTTCAAAATATCCGATTAACACCAATGGATTTAACAGCATTAACAGTATTTAATATTGCGACAAAGGTTTCTGTTAAACAGCCTATTAGAATTGAGTGCTAAGAATCAAAATCTTGGGTAGGTAACAGGACATAATTTCTACTAATATAACAGAGAAATACGACCCAATTGAAAGTTTGTGCTGTTAACAGTGTAAATAATAAAAAAAAGCTAAACTATATTATTATTATTATTATTATTATTATTATTATCATTATTATTATATAGAAATGAAGAGTATAACATCCTCTAGCTCCCAGAGTTCTTCCTCTTTTTCTCTCTTACTCGGCCTTTTTCCATCTTCCCCCTAGGATGGGGGGGGAAACAACTTCTCCAAAATCCCCTGCGTCATAAAATTCAAATAAATGGGGGTGGAGGATGGATGGAAACCCCCTTACATTATTATTACTCTCTGATTCCTACGACATATTGTCATTTATATAGGGTACTTTATTTTTAATTCTAATGACATTTTTCATATTTGTTCGTTACTTAATAATTTCGTTCATCGATTAATTATATGACTAATGTAATATGTTCAACAGTCTTATATCTTTGTATTATTAAGATTCTTATTAATAACCAGTACAAAAATATCGACATAAAAGTTTGTGTTATTATAAGAACAGACAAGAATAGGCCTGGTATGTATTATAAAAAAAAAATTAAATTATTTCATATAAAAAATGCAACTAATTGCGCAGTGAGTAGGATTCGAACCTACGCGGGAAGATCCCATCTGATTTCTAGTCAGACGCCTTAACCACTCGGCCATCACTGCAATGAAAGCCCTTTCCTCGACCCGAAAAATATTGATTTACTATTATTGCAATGCTCTTAAGGCATTAATAGCAGCAGCAGTAATAGCAATATTAGTAGTACTTGTTTACTATCACATCCCCAAATAATTAAATGCAAAATGATGAAAAATAAAATATCTAAAAGAGTTAAACGTATGGAAGAGTATTGATGAAAATGAAGCACAGAACAGAAATAGATGGAGACGACTCATTCACAACGGCGACCCAATATAAAAATGGGCTAAAGCTGAGAAGAAGAAGAACTCGTTTTTCACAGTGTTGGTAAACTAACCTACCGTAATTAGTCTAACGGCATTCAAACCATTTCAAAAATTGACCGCCAAGCTCTCTCAAATGTTCCATTCTCATGGAATAGAATGTTTAATAAGCAGGGACTCAAATGCACTAGAAGTACAGTCTGTTCCATTATCGCTTCTGATATATTCAACAGAACCATAATGTGAACAGTCTGCCACAAAGTTTCTGTAACTTTTACAGTATCACTCTTTTGCTTAATAAAATACACATAATAATGCCAGAATAGTCATCAATAAATCCTTGGACATATTTAAAGCCTTCTTTAGCAACTGGCTCAGCAGGACCAGCCAAATCACAGTGTTTTTTGCTTTATTGTCTGCTCCTCTGTTCCTAAACTGTGACAGTTTGCCTTCTATACAGATGACACAATCAAACTTAGATTTCTTAGTAATGTTCATTCCATCAACTACATTTTCAAGATTAAGAATATCTTTCACATTACAGTGACCTAATATTTGGTGCCATTCCTTTAGTGAACAAGATGCATTCTTTGGAGAGCCTATACAATTCAAAAAATACAAATTATCTTGTTTCTCAATATAAAATTCAGTACCATCTTCATTAATTGATTTGGCACAATTTTTACTAAATTCAACTGAAGCACCTCTCTCAGTAGCAGCTTGAACAGAAAATGTTTTACTTAAAAGATAGGACATAGAGCACATTTATAAGAACACCATCTCTTTTATTTCCATCAGAATCAACCAAAGAGATACAAGTATTTCCCTATTTAAAGCAATCTTATTTACTTTACTGTCATCAGCTAACTCAATGACAAGATTTTCAGAGTCAAATTTTTCATCAAAAGAAATAATTCTTGATATATCATTTACAATGTGAATGGTTGCACCACAATCAACGAACATATCATTTACAATGTGAGTGGTTGCACCACAATCAACTAACATACCATTTACAATGTGAGTGGTTGCACCACAATCAACTAACATACCATTGACTTTATGAACAGTGTCAACATTATATTTCTTTACACTAACTTTGAATGCAAACTAATGATCAGAATCATCTGAAGTATTATTAAAAATCAGCTGACTTCACCTTATCAATTCCTTTTCTACATCAATTTGTATCATGAGAGAGATTCTTACAAACTTAACTTCACCTATTCACTTTAGAATAACAATCAGATGCTCTGTGTCCTGGTTTTCCACATTTAAAACACACTAGGCTACTTTTAGGCCTACTTGATTTACTACCCTGATTATCCACAGGCTTACTACTATTAAATGTTCTACATTTAGAATCAATTTTCATGACTACATCATCTCTTTCTGCATTAGACCTACAAGCCTTTTCTGTTTCTTCATAGCTTCTTAGAGCTGCCTTGACTTCATAAAAATTCAACGACTTTTCCTGCTGAGTTAACTGTGGTAAAAGGCTTAAATTCAGGAGGAAGACCTTTCAAAATCATGGCAATCAGTAAGCTATCAGTAATTACTTCACCTGAAATTTTCAGGGATGCAGCTGCCGTTTCAGCCCTAATCACATAATCTGTAAAATCTTCATCGGCACATTTCAGTGTACAAAGAAATAATTCTTGGCTTCCCCTTGGATAAATAATGCTCCCGCAAAATCTTCAGAGCCTTTCTGCCATCATCCTTAGCATCAATTACGAATAATTGGGGAAAGACTTCTATCATCTAAGCACTGGACAAGTTCTGCAAAGCATGCAGCATTTTTATCGTGGTCGACATCATCTGTGGAGGAGATCACGCTATACAGCTTTTGAAGGCTAAGATGGCCTAAGAACTTAATATAGCTTTTGAAGTCCAAGATGGCCTAAGAACTTAATTTCCCATAATTCATACTTACTTTCGTCACCATCGAATTCTAGACGATATCTGGGTAATCTGGACATACTGGACCCATAACCAGTCAAGGCATTAGTCATGATGGTTTAAGAACCATATATTAACATGCAAAAAACGATGACTTGTAATATATATATATATATATATATATATATATATATATATATATATATATATATATATATATATATATATATATATATATATATATATATATTAGGCCATACTATGTTTTACTAACATTCTAACGCAAATTTTTACTACGTAAGCCAATCCGAATCAAAACAACCAAAAAACAAACACCAAAACGGCCAAAGACGAAATATGCAGTATATGGACTACTGTTTGAGACAAACTTACTAAATTTATAAGCATATTAAAAATTATTAAATGAAATTTCTCTATTTTCAAATATTTATTGGTACTATCATCATTATAAGGATAGAATCAGTGACTGTGTCACCCCTGAGAAGGAGGAACACTATAGAAAAATTTTGGGGGGAAAACGAAAATTAAATAAAGAGAGGTAGAATATGATAATAGGAAGGGGGGGTGATCAGTGAAGGAGTCATCACTGAAGAGGGATAAATAGAATGGGAAGCTTTGGGAGGAAAAGCATGAATATGAGAGGCAGAAATGAGAGGGGCAGACCCTTCTGCTATTGTGTATCGATACAGTGTATGATGAGTCTCACGTAGGACTTAGGAAAAAAAAATATAAGTAAACAAAGATATATAATTATTAGCAAAACTTCTTATTTACTGTACGAGTTAACCTGATAGCCACTATATCCACCATGCGGTGAGTGCAATAAAATAAAAATAACTATTTTCCCCAAACAAATTATATACATTAATTCCAATACATTGGTTCTAATATGGAATGGGCAACCATGTATTATAAAGAGTTATTATTTCAGAAAAATAAATATTTTAAAGAAAATTGCACTACTGATCGTTCCGGTGTCGAACCGCATCAGTTTGTTTAAAAAGATTATATTGTCAAAATATATAAAATGATAGGTTTTTGTCTATTTTTTCCTATAATATTATGAAATAACCATATATTTACAAAATATAAAAACAAATTTGCTTTTATAACTTTCTATAAGATTACATTTACATACATATTAGAATTATTGACATTTGATGTCGTTGGTATATTTACAATTAATGAAATACTTCCATATCTAAATTTAAATTGGGTCATATTTTTGGGAGAGATTCTCTGAAAAGAGGTTTCTTAGAAAATAAATACACTAAAGAGATTAATGGTGAACATGGGATCTTCAAATTCACTTTGGGGGTATTTGGGGACCAATATAGAATTAAGGAATTGATCATATATGTGTACTTTTATCGCATGAGTTTCTGCTTGTAACTCAATCCCAGATCAGGCATTTGCAGAATTTATTGTTCGGTTAGGTTAGTTAAGCCCGAGTTAAAAATTTTAACCATTATGAATGCACGTGCTTAACCTCAATCCCAAATTAGGTACCTGACTATTGCCTTTATCCCAAATTAAGCACCTATTGATACCAGGTGCCCAGTCTATAAGATAGAAAGAGAGAGATTTTTAACAGTTCCTCTGCTCCTTTAGTCATCATAGCGTGCCAATAATAATAATAATAATAATTATTATTATTATTATTATTATTATTATTATTATTATTTAGATCACCAATCATGTACTCTCTGTATGTAATTCCAACCGATCCAAAGGCACATTCCTGTTAATGGGAAGGAGTTAATGCTCATTTTCGTGTTCCCCCCCATATCTTTCCAATCACATTCCCCCCCCCTTCCATAATATTATACCCAGGAGAGGGCTAAGAGTTTACTAGAAGCCGTCACTAATTTCCCTCTTTATCTTATCTCAATTATCCGTATTTGTAATGTTACTGATACCGCACTCTATATTGGAACGGGTCTTGGCGGACCCGAAGAAGATTAATTTGTGAGTGGTCTTTGAGATGTTTGTACTACTGTTTAAGTGGACGTTGAGATTGAATTCGTATCTAGTGATACTAAAGAGTAAAATACGATAGGACAATGTGCTAAGCTAATCGTTTTCGCCTAATTGTGCTCATGGGAAAGAATATCCCGCGGATATTCCACGCTATGTTGGAACGGGTCTTATCGGACCCGCAGAATAATAATTTGCGAATGGTTTTTGAGATATTTGTCCTACTATCGACATGAGTCTCTGAATCCTGATCTAGCGATTGGAATAAGTAAAATTTGATTAATAGGACAGAGTATTTACCTGATCATATTCACCTAATTGTGTTCATGGGAATGTACCTTATGTGCATAGCTCTTCGTCTCTTTATTGGTTTATTTTTTTTACTCACTGACATTTGCCTTATCTAGCCTTAAAACTATGAAGGCATTTAGAATTTACTGTTTATTCCTTTTGCAAATTACAATTACCAATTATTCTATCACTAAAAAAAAATGTAAGTTCTTGCATCTTACACATGTTTGTTGCTTGACTTCATTCGCATTTGTTCATCTTGGTAGCGTTTACTGACTGACTGTGTTCTGCAGGATATCCACGTGGTTTACATGTTTACATCACATTCACCAATTACAGTGGTGTATTTATAAGATGAATGAATGAAAGTGCTCTCGTTTTGTAATGGGCACGTAATTGATTATGCCTTTTATGATTTTCTCTTTGATTAGTACTAAAATGAGTACCAAACTGTCGGTCATCCTTGTGGTATTTGTGGCACTCCCAGTTCTTGGACCACGAAAATAAAATGCATCAGATATATGGGATTGATTGATTGATGATGATATTCTCCCTTGAGGGTGACCGGACCTTCCCTTTTTGGCCCGCAGGTGGGGTTGTACAATTTGTAAAGATAGTAGAAAACATAAGTGTTCAGCTGAGGATTATTAGTTTACATTAAACCAATATTCTTTTAGTGGCTCTGGATAGGTTGAGAAATTGGTTCTCAACCTCATGAACTCCTGTTTTGGTAGTGAATGAGAGTTATTACATAGTTATCTGGGTGGAGGGTATTGACTGATGGCATTTAGTAGACTGTCCATGTAGCTGTTTGTTGCTAGTCTGATTATGGACCTAGCAACATGAAGGGAATTGGGATCTATGCTGGATGTTGCTGGGGCACCAGTTTTCCGTCGAATTCCTGAAAAGGCATCGCATTCGAAGATATAGTGGAGCAGTGGATGTGGTGAGGCTACCTGGCAGAAGGTGCACTCCCTGATGATATCCTCCACTATTCGCCAGATGCACTTGTACCCGAGTCTCAGACGGTACACACTGACCACCGTGCTTCGTCGAAGGTTCTTGGGCAGAGTGATTCGCTGAAGATTGGTGGTGGCTTTGTACCACCTGGTGGAGGGGGAGCCAGTGTCCGTGCACAGGTTGCGTCTTTTATTAAGACGTTAAGGAGTGACTTGGTGGTTTGGGTTTTAATTTGTTGAATCTCAGGAGGCAGAGATATTTGGATTTCTGCTCTAAGAGTGGCTTGTTTGGCGGCTTGATCGGTTTCCTCATTTCCCTTGATGCCGAAGCTATGCTAAACTAATATGATAATTTTCAAAAGATTGTTTTCTTAGGAAGGGGTGAAGGCAAATAATAATAATAATAATAATAATAATAATAATAATAATAATAATAATAATAATAATAATAATAATATCATTATTATTATTATTATTATTATGACAAAATTAATTCCTTTTGGTAGGTTCTTCTCTTTTCCTGCATAAGATAAGTAAATAAAAAAAAGAGTGTATTTCAAGATAAATTATCCGTAAAGCCTCATCAAAACATTATAAAAACAATGAACTCGATGTTCAATGACCTTATTACCAAAAACAATACGTTCATCTTTATGTACAATTTGAAATATTAAAAATATATGACTAGCCTCATTAATATATAATCTAAATGTTAACCTCAGTACCATGTTCAAAACGCTCTCAATAGGTCTCTAGTGTTCAGTCCAATGCTGATCACTATACCAGCAACATATCAGCGAACTTTCTGACACATTTCTACATTAATTTCAGAGAAGTTTTCATAAATTCTTTATTTTAATTAAGGAAGTGATTGAGATCTGAAGCCTTTATCCGAGATCTTTCAGTTAAAAAAAAAAAATGTTAGATCAGGTGATTTAGATGGCCACTAAGTTCCTCCAAGACGTCCTATCCACCTCCCTTCGACATTAAGATTTTTTTTCTATTCTCTATATAAAAAAATGGCCCCATTCCTCACGTAAGGGGAGGGGGGAAGCCCAGCCAAAACACCCCTCAATATTTTTTTTTAATTTTTTCTATTTTTTTATAATATATCATTCCCAAAAGCAAACTCTACAGTAAGGTGTTACGCCGTCCTGTTAATAGTAAATATTGTTCTCTTTTCTAACTCTCGGCCAGAATATCGTTTGCAGCAATTGTGAATAATTATCTTGACTGACAGTGCCGTCTAGGAACATTGGCCCTATTATTTCCATGGATGAGGTGGCTGGCCAAATTGTCCTTCCAGGTGGGTTGATGTCTTTTTCAAGGATAAAATGTCTAAAAGTCCTCCAGTTAGGTAGCCTCATCTAACCACCATATCTAAGACTCTTCATCTTCATTAACTTTATAAAAAAAAATAATTCACAAAAACCTAATCGTGTGTCTGCATCTCCCTCAAGCAAGCTCTGTAACACGTGAGGGATGTATAGCTGTTATTCGGTCATACACTACTATTATCATTAGCTACCATACTTTATATTCTCGATTTTAATACTATTCAATTTGTTGTCGTTATTATTATTCATTTTCTTATTATATTCATTCCATTAACTTTATTCATAATCTTGTTCTTTAACATTCACTACTTCATAACACTGTCAAGTTCCCTAAACACTTCTTTAAAAGAATAACCTAACCTAACCTTCTCTACTCCCAGCTATACAGGCAAGCCTTCGCAACAGAGTCTGCCCCTCTCTTTCTACCACTCTCGTTATGTCATATTCGTGCTTTTCCCCAAATAATTCCCATCCTACTCCCCCCCCCATTCCAGTGATAACACCCTGAATAGGGATAAGAGAATGCATACGATGCTGTCACTGTTCCACCCCTATCCTAATCCATTTAATCAGAATATTTCTGTCACTGATACCCAACTTTGAAGCAAGATGTCTGCTAGATTTCTGAGGTGTGTGAGCCAAAGATTCTCCGAATTCAATGGATTTTTCTATGATTGTCCTGATTTTGGGACATCACTAAAAGCTTCCAATTCTTTCAAATATTCTCATTTAGACACGTGGTGTTGCGGCTTTGAACTTTCCGAATGTTAAATTCTTCCGATATCAAACAAAAGGTTTTAGTAAAATTCTTTTCATTTTTTATATAAATTTTAACATATTTATCTATGTTCCTTTGTTAATAGCAAGGTTGAATTTATTCAGAAATTCTGAAATTATAAGAAAGAAAAATTCGAAAAAAAAATTACTGAGATGCATAATGTATAATAATAATAATAATAATAATAATAATAATAATAATAATATATGGCATATTACAAATACATAAACAAGTCTATATATATTTAACAGATTTTTCAAATAAAAAAAGAACTACATCATTTTGTACAAATTTCAGTAGATAAAGTTTTGATTAATTTAATTATACAAAAACTTTCATCACAGAGCATCAGGACAGGCTCAAACTTGCCTATTCTCGGGTCCGAGCTCATGGAGCAGCTGGTTCCACTACTGGCCTACCACTACTTCCAGTTGTGTAACTCACTATATCTGCTGAGTTGGCAGGGGCTAGGAGATAACGGCACTATATTCCTTTCCGATACTGGTCAGGACTAGCTGAAATTTTCCTTTAATTTATTACAACACGAGGCGGACTCGAACTCAAGTCCCTTGGTGAGGGTATCAAGGGCATGCACTCAGGGTAACGATTACATCTGCCAAAACAAGTCCTTCGCACGAGGGCAACCGTCCTAGCTCTTGGTAGAAAAGGGAGTCTGTGACGTTAAACCGGAACCGGACAGTCAGCAATATAATTTGAAAGAAAATAATTAACATTTCTAAAATCTTATTTCATTCACAAGAAAAACTTTACCTAACTTAACCTCGGGAGTAAAAAATCTATTCTGATGAGCTCTCTCTCTCTCTCTAAATACGAGATAACTGATCTCTAAAACTATGTGTAACAACATTTAAAATAAATCCTTCTGTTCTTTTATGGAAATTTATCCATAGTTTTCCCACAAAAATAGAGTAATTTTTCACCCCTTCCAAGCCCGGATAGCTCAGTCGGTAGAGCATTAGGCTTTTAACCTAAGGGTCCTGGGTTCAAGTCCCAGTTCGGGCGCGCACTTTTTAAACGAATCTAATTATAACCATCTTAATACTTCATTGCCTCGAACGATGGTATGCTAAAAACAAGCGACTCTATGTAAAGGGGATATATTTTCAGTAAACTTACACAGAGACTTCACTCTAAATAATACATAGTATACACTCACGTGTATGTATGTTGCAAGTAAGGCATGTATATAAGTATTCTCCAGTCCGAGTTAATCCGGTGTTCACTAATTAGCGACCCTATGTGAAGGAGAATATTTCTAAGGTATTAAATATGTGATTACCTAATTGTGTTTACGGGAAAGAGCCCAAAGCTCGTATCTTCCCGTCTCCTGATCGGTTCCATTTTGTACTTAGTGATACTTATCATACCTGTCCTTAATGTGCGTGCGTGTATGTGTGTGTGTAATTACCTGATTGTGTTTACGGGAAAGAGCCCAAAGCTCGTATCTTCCCGTCTCCTGATCGGCTCCATTTTAGACTTAGTGATACTTATCATACCTGTCCTTAAAACTATGGATTGAGATAGCGTTAACTACCTCCTCGCTTAGCGAATTCCAATTATCAACTACTCTTACACTGAAAAAGTATTTCCTTACATCCTGCAAAGAAGTTTTCTTACGAAGCTTCAAACTATTTGTGCTTACGGGAACGAGCCCAAAGCTCGTAACTTCCCGTCTCCTGATCAGTTTCATTTTGTAATTCGTGATACTTACCATACTTGTCCTTAAAACTATGTAGTGAGTTAGCATTAACTACCTCCTCGCTTAGCCAATTCCAAGTATCAACTACTCTAAAGGTACTTCCTTACATCCTGCTAAGAAGTTTTCTTACGAAGCTTCAAACTATGACCTCTAGTTCTAGTGCCAGTCATATCAAAATATCGATCCCTATCCACTCTGTCATAACCATGAAGGAATTTAAAAACTCTCACGATATCCCCCATCAATCTTCTACTTCGAGTGATGGTAACTCTAATTCCCTCAGCCTCTCATCATAACTGAGATTGCGTATTTCTGGCACCAGATTCGTGTGTGTGTGTGTGATTACCTAATTGTGATTACCTAATTGTGTTTACGGGAAAGAGCCCAAAGCTCGTATCTTCCCGTCTCCTGATCGGTTCCATTTTATACTTAGTCATACTTATCGTACCTGTCCTTAAAACTATGGATTGACATAGCATTAACTACCTCCTCGCTTAGCCAATTCCAATTATCAACTACTCTTACACTGAAAAAGTATTTCCTTACATCCTGCAAAGAAGTTTTCTTATGAAGCTTCAAACTATGACCTCTAGTTCTAGAGCCAGCCATATCGAAATATCGATCCCTATCCACTCTATCATAACCATGAAGGAATTTAAAGACTGTCACCATATCCCCCCTTACTCTTCTAGCTTCGAGTGATGGCAAGTCTAATTCCCTCAGCCTCTCATCATAACCGAGATTGCGTATTTCTGGCACCAGTTTCGTGGCATGTCTTTGAACTTTTTCAAGCTTAGCTATGTGCTTTTTCAAGTGCGGATTCCAAAAGGGGGCTGCATATTCGAGTTTTGGCCTCACATAGGTTACATAAATATTTCTGAACATTTCCTTGTCCATGTGCCTGAAGGCTACCCTTACATTTGATAAGAATGCATATGCTGCCCTTACTACGCCATTTATATGTATTTCTGGAGACAAATCTGCCAGTATGTTTACTCCTAGATCTCTCTCATTTGTGTGTGTGTGTGTGTGTGTGTGTGTGTGTGTGTGTGTGTGTGTGTGTGTGTGATTACCTAATGTGTGTGTGTGTACCTGAGCTCATGGGGAAAACCCTACGCTTGTCTCATGGACGATTCAATATTATACCCAATAACACTTATCACATCTATTGCAGCTACGACTGAATTTAGTATTTGCCGTTTCCTCATTTACTGAATTCCAGTTATCAACTATTCATAACAATGAAAAAAAGTACTTCCTTGCATCCCGCAAAGAAGTGTTCTTACAATGCTTAAAGTTATGACCTCTGTTTTTTTAGTTACCTATATCAAAATGTCGTTCCCAGTCCACTCTGTCAAAACCATGAAAGAAATTAAAAGCCGTCACCACATTCCCCTCTTCTTTCTAGCCTCAAGTAATGGTAAGTCTACTTCCCTCAGCTTTTCCTCAAAATTGAAATTGTGTATCTCTGTCACCTGCTTCGTAGCATGTCTTCAAACTTTCTCCAATTTGTTCACAGGCATTTTCAGGTGTGGATTCCAAATGGGTGCTGCATATGCAAAGTTTGGCCTCACCTACGTCACGTGAATACTGCTGAACACTTCCTTGTCACAGCGGATTAGGACTGCCAAGAAAGCATATTCTACTCTCCAAAGACAAATCATCTCTTTCATTCCTGTCTCAAAGTTCCAAGCCTGCTATTGAGTTTCCAGACTTGGGTCTTGTCACACTCTTGCCTCACATTTGGAGGTATTGAATCTCATTAGCCACTTGTCTGACCGTTCTTGCTGCAGACTATTTAAGTCTTCCTGAAGTTCTCTATCATTGTTCTCGACTATTACTCTCTTCACAATCTTTGTATCATCTGCAAAACATATTTATATATCCATTTACAGACTCCAGCATGTCATTTATATATATAAGGAACAAAAGCGGTCCTAAAACTGATCCCTTTGGAACACCACTGCTAACCTTTCTCCAATAAGACACTGAGTGTCTTACTCCAACCCTCTGTATCAAATGCCTTATGGAAAACTAATAATATGCAATCTGGCCAGCCCTCTCTTTCTTTTAGAATCTGACTTACTTCATCATAAAGCTCTAGTCCGTTTGTTAATATAGATCTTTCTTCTCTGAAGGCACGTTGTCTCACTGAGGAAAAAAAAAACTGAATGACTCCAAGCGAAGAGAATGTATGTGTATGTGTCAACCTACTTGTACTAGTGGGAAAGAGCCCTATGCTCGCAACTCCCCGTCTCCTGGTCGGTGTCTGTATATTCTTTACTAATTAATACTTTTCTATCCTAAAAACTATGAATGCATTTTGTATCTTACCGTTTCTAGGCTTAGCTAATTTCTTTGGTCAGTTATTCATACACTAAAGGAGTACATCCTTACATCTTGTAATTCCAAAGGCAATTTCTTGAGTTTCAAACTATGACCTTTATATCAAAAGGCACCCATATCATAGTGGCACTCTCGAACCGGTCTGTTAAAAGCAGCGAGGCAAAGCAGCCACTGCTGCTACTACTACTATTACAACTACTACTAACACTAGAACTGCTGCTACCACTACTACTACCATTACGACTAATACTACTATAATAACTACTAAAGTTGTTGTTGCCGCTGCTATCACTACTAATACTACTCCTGCGCCTACTACTACTACTACTACTACTACTACTACTAAAACTACATTTAGGAAAAATGAAGGAACCATCTCTTCCTAACTCGAAGAGGTTGCTGGCAAGCTGTATATATGTAAAGCTGGCTCAGTGAACCGCAACCATTTATGATAATCGTACTCTTTTATTCTGCTGAGGTGACAGTGGCGAATTCACTAGATCTGAAGCTCTTTAATAAAGGGTATTGGTTGCACTAGTGGACGCAAATCACTTTCCACTATGTTAAATCACTTGGGCCCGATTTCTTGAACAGTATAAACCTAGGATACCATATTGTTAATTAGCTAGACACACAAATGGATTTCATAAACGCATCTGACGCGGTTCTGTTTATGGCTAAGATCCAGTGTACACCTAGGATACCATATTGTGAGTTAGCTAGACACACAAATGGATTTCATAAACGCATCTGACGCAGTTCTGTGTATGGCTAGGATCAAGTGTAAACCTAGGATACCATACTGTTAGTTAGCTAGACACACAAATGGATTTCATACACGCATCTGACGAGGTTCTGAGTATGGCTAGGATCCCCCCATGGGAGGATCCTAGCCATACACAGAACCGCGTCAGATGCGTTTATGAAATCCATTTGTGTGTGTCTAGCTATCTAACAATATGTTATCCTAGGTTTACACTGTTTAAGAAATCAGGCCTTAATCACTTTTTAATACAAATAATGACAAATATAAATACTTCAGGATAATATAAAGATACTAAAAATCCTATACGACTTGATATGGCTTGGACACTGGGAACTACAATACTTTCCTCACTGTCCATCAGCCCTGACTAAAACGCATACACGCATAATCTGCTTTATGTCTACTAATACATTAATATAAGGTTAAGTATACAATACGCAAAATTTCTCTCTATCTATCTATCTATCTATCTATCTATCTATCCATCTATATATATATATATATATATATATATATATATATATATATATATATATATATATATATATATATATATATATGAGTTTGTCAATCAAGTTAAAAAACGTACAAGA
>JAXCGZ010016290.1:0-5000 GCA_037179515.1 Halocaridina rubra
ATAAAAGTAATAAAAATTAAACTGATTATTATTAGATCCATCATCCTATCTATATATTCCTTCCACGAAGAGTCCAGACATAAGATGGGATTCTTCTGGGAAAACTCCAGCAAGAACCCTTGTCATTGGGTGTGTACCGATTTGGCCATCCCCTTACAGGGGGTATTATAGCTTTAGTATAATTGTATTATTATAAAATTACTCTCATGATACAATATACAGACTGTACCTGATTACGAATAAAAATCTATATTTGTAAAATAAATAAAAAAAATAAAAAAATAAATAAATAAATGAATAAGAGAGGTTGGAATACAAAAATTGCAAATAAAATGTAAAAAAAAAATAATATTGTCATTTATTGCCACAACTCTTTGACTGTAGCGTCTTCATATAATGACCTCATTAAAGGGTCATTATCAGTATCAGTGTCATTATATCATGATATTATTGCAGGATCATTATCATTATCGTTATAAAATTTATCAGTTTTAATATAGTTAAGGAAAGATGAACAAAAAGGTATTTGTAACCATGTGCTCCAAGAATGCAAAAATCAATTTAGAATTGGCACATCAGTGACGATGATAATCATCACACACACACACACACACAGATAATGTGTTGGATATTGAAAAAATTGAGTATGAACCACCAATTGGAAAGAGTGACCACTGTATGTTGTTGATGGAGTATATCATTGAAGATATTCTTCCTGAGAGTAGAGGCACTGAGGACATGAGGAGGAACTATCGGAAAGGAGATTACATCAAAATGAATGAGCTTTTTGCAGTTATTGACTGGAGAACCTTATTTTACAACAAATCTGTACAAGAAATGTATGACATCTTTTGTGAGAAATATGGGAAGATAGTAGATTGCTGCATACCTGTCACCAAAGTAGGTGTAATTCATGCCAGAGAGAAATGGTTCGATAATGGGTGTAAAAGAGCTAAGGAGTGGAGAGACAAATGCTGGAAAAGGTATAGGAGGAGAAAAAACATAAATGCCTGGCAAACCTACAAAAGAGCAAGAAATGACTACCTAAGTAAAAGGAGAGAGGCAGAGAGAGACTATGAGAGGGACATCACCAGGAAGGCTAAAGAAAATCCCAAGCTTTTCCACAGCTTTATCAGAGGAAAACTGAAGGTAAAAGAACAGGTTTTAAGGCTAAAGAGAGTGGATGGAAGCATCACTGAGACGGATGAAGAGATCTGCAAAGAATTGAACAAGGAGTTTCAGTCAGTATTTACAGTAGAAAATACCCCACACCCTCAGATTGCAGTGATAGAAGCTCAAGGGCCGGTATTAGAGAACATCAACCTTACAGCCACAGAGGTATGCAAAGCGCTGATGGATTTAGATGTTCATAAAGCTACAGGTCCTGATGACATATCCCCTCATGTGCTTAAAAAATGCGCAAACACAATATCAGTGGCACTAAGTATCATATTTAAGGAGTCACTGGAGTCGGGGGAGATTCCAAGATGCTGGAAACAAGCAAATGTGATACCTATCTTCAAAAAGGGAAGGAGGGATACGGCTCTGAACTATAGACCAGTTTCCTTGACCAGCATAGTTTGCAAAGTTATGGAGAAACTACTAAGGAAACAAATCTCTCTTCACTTGGAATCCTTCAACTTTTTGTCAGTGAGGCAACATGGCTTCAGAGAAGGTAGATCAACAGTAACAAACTTATTCGAATTTTATGATGAGGTAAGCCAAATCTTACAGGAAAGAGAGGGCTGGGCAGATTGCATATTCCTAGACTTCCAGAAAGCGTTTGACACTGTTCCACATGGGAGACTTATTAGGAAGCTGCAATCAATGGCTAGAATAGGTGGAAATGTTTTGGAATGGATAAAAACTTACTTAGAAGGAAGGGAACAGAGGGTTAGAGTAAGACACTCAGTGTCTGAATGGAGAAGAGTTAGTAGTGGAGTTCCACAGGGTTCAGTTTTAGGGCCACTTTTGTTCCTTGTATATGTAAATGACCTACCAGAGTCTGTTAATTCATTCATGAATATGTTTGCAGATGATGCAAAGATTGTGAAGAAAGTAGGCAACGAGAACAATGGTAGAGAACTTCAGGAGGATCTAAATAATCTGCATGAGTGGTCAGAAAAGTGGCTAATGAAATTCAATACTTCAAAATGTAAGGTAATGAGAATGGGTACAAGTGCAAGAAGGCCCAAGCTTGACTACTCGGTGGCTGGAGTACAACTTCAAGAGACAGAAAATGAGAGAGATCTAGGAGTAAACATACTGGCAGATTTGTCTCCAGAAATACATATAAATGGCATAGTAAGGGCAGCATATGCATTCTTATCAAATGTAAGGGTAGCCTTCAGGCACATGGACAAGGAAATGTTCAGAAATATTTATGTAACCTATGTGAGGCCAAAACTCGAATATGCAGCCCCCTTTTGGAATCCGCACTTGAAAAAGCACATAGCAAAGCTTGAAAAAGTTCAAAGACATGCCACGAAACTGGTGCCAGAAATACGCAATCTCAGTTATGATGAGAGGCTGAGGGAATTAGACTTACCATCACTGGAAGCTAGAAGAGTGAGGGGGGATATGGTGACAGTCTTTAAATTCCTTCATGGTTATGATAGAGTGGATAGGGATCGATATTTTGATATGGCTGGCTCTAGAACTAGAGGTCATAGTTTGAAGCTTCGTAAGAAAACTTCTTTGCAGGATGTAAGGAAATACTTTTTCAGTGTAAGAGTAGTTGATAATTGGAATTGGCTAAGCGAGGAGGTAGTTAATGCTATCTCAATCAATAGTTTTAAGGACAGGTATGATAAGTATGACTAAGTCTAAAATGGAACCGATCAGGAGACGGGAAGATACGAGCTTTGGGCTCTTTCCCGTAAACACAATTAGGTAATCATAATTAGGTAATCACACACACACACACACACACACACACACACACACACACACACACACACACACACACATATATATATATATATATATATATATATATATATATATATATATATATATATATATATATATATATATATATATATATATATGAGGTTAAACCCCTTTGGGTCTGATCAGCACTTGGATGGGTGTTCACTGGGGAACTCCAGATGCTATTAGCATACACACGGGATCACCGCAGTGGTAGAGTGGTCGATTTCGGAGGATGACGGACCCAAGTTCGAGCCCACGGTGGGGCGTTGAGATGGACATCCATCCTTAATTCCAAGGTTTCAATCCATCCGTGTCCAACACTGAGTGGGGACGAATTGAGACACATTATATACATACAATTCATTCCTCGTACATTAATAACAAGTTGATAAAAGGTTGACGGGAGAGATGCTTGCATGTACTGGCTATGTCATAAAATACAGACTTCTATCTGCTGCAGTGGCCCATTTGGCTAAGGAAGCTTACTCTGTAGCCTGTAAAGCGAATTTGAGTCCCCCAGGTAGCCAGAAAAAAATATTGGGTAGTTTACAGTTTTGCGGGCCATGCCGTTCAACAACCTCACCCCTCCGCCCTCACCCCTCCGCTCAAGTAAGTAGTTCGACCTTAACCTGTATGATTGGGGGGTTCCACGGGGGCGAAACCCCTCTGGCTAAGAGGTTAGGTAGGTATTTTTAGTTAGGATAGTAAAAAATTGTTCCGTATGCCTATTGTCGCCATTTTTGTTGTGTATTCATCCGCCAGTTCTCTAGTTAGAGCCTAGCGCCATCTATTGGTAGGTTTTGAACATTGTTATGGCCCGCAAAACTGTAGGTGTCCCAAAATATTTGTGGATAAAAAATAATCCAGTTTTAAGCTACAAACTCCCTTTTCTATATGAAGGGCTCGGAGGGGTGCCTCTTTTTCGAAGAATTTTGGATTTGACAGATTGCTATTGTTACCCCGAGTGAATGACCCTTTCTAACCTGAGGTCATGGCGGGTGTTAAACCTACAACCTGACGAACTAATTCTCAGGCGTTACCACTCAGCCACGGAAACCACACACACACACACACACACACACACACACACACACACACACACACACACACACACACACACACACACACACACACACACATAAAATAATCCAGTTTTAAGCTACAAACTCCCTTTTCTATATGAAGGGCTCGGAGGGGTGCCTCTTTTTCGAAGAATTTTGGATTTGACAGATTGCTATTTTTACCCCAAGTGAATGATAGAGTTAGTAGTGGAGTTCCACAGGGTTCAGTTTTAGGGCCACTTTTGTTCCTTGTATATGTAAATGACCTACCAGAGTCTGTAAATTCATTCATGAATATGTTTGCAGATAATGCAAAGATTGTGAAGAAAGTAGGCAACGAGAACAATGGTAGAGAACTTCAGGAGGATCTAAATAATCTGCATGAGTGGTCAGAAAAGTGGCTAATGAAATTCAATACTTCAAAATGTAAGGTAATGAGAATGGGTACAAGTGCAAGAAGGCCCAAGCTTGACTACTCGGTGGCTGGAGTACAACTTCAAGAGACAGAAAATGAGAGAGACCTAGGAGTAAACATACTGGCAGATTTGTCTCCAGAAATACATATAAATGGCATAGTAAGGGCAGCATATGCATTCTTATCAAATGTAAGGGTAGCCTTCAGGCACATGGACAAGGAAATGTTCAGAAATATTTATGTAACCTATGTGAGGCCAAAACTCGAATATGCAGCCCCCTTTTGGAATCCGCACTTGAAAAAGCACATAGCTAAGCTTGAAAAAGTTCAAAGACATGCCACGAAACTGGTGCCAGAAATACGCAATCTCAGTTATGATGAGAGGCTGAGGGAATTAGACTTACCATCACTGGAAGCTAGAAGAGTAAGGGGGGATATGGTGACAGTCTTTAAATTCCTTCATGGTTATGATAGAGTGGATAGGGATCGATATTTCGATATGGCTGGCTCTAGAACTAGAGGTCATAGTTTGAAGCTTCGTAAGAAAACTTCTTTGCAGGATGTAAGGAAATACTTTTTCAGTGTAAGAG
>JAXCGZ010016290.1:7500-20000 GCA_037179515.1 Halocaridina rubra
TTATCATAATAAACTGATGGGCAAGAACAGTCAAGCAAACATCGTAGAACATATTAAATTTATTTAATCTCCTTATAATACATCACTCAACAACGTTTCAAACACCCACTGTGTTCATATCTATGTATCTATGAAAGAGATTAGGATGTTGAGATGGATATGTGGGGTGACAAGAAGCGATAAGATCAGAAATGAAGTAATTAGAGGTACCTCAAAAGTTAGAGAAATTATCAGATAAGATACAAGAAAGTAGACTAAGATGGTATGGTCAGGTCGCTAGGAGGGATGAACAGTATGTTGGGAAGAGGGTGATGGAAATGGATATACAGGGTAGGAGAAGGAGAGGGAGACCAAAGCGTAGGTGGATGGATTGCATCAATGACGACCTGAGATCTAAAGGTTTGTTGGGTGATGATGTATCGGACAGAAACATATAGAGAACACTGACCAGAAACATCGACCCCACATAAAAGTGGGAAAAGATGTAGACGAAGAAGAAGAAAGAGTGATAAAGAATATATACATGAACAGTTACTCTAATCAAACAATATTATAGCTGTAAATAAGTAAAAATTATATATACAGCACATTCACACACACAAATTAATGAAATTTACATATATCTAAACGTATGCAGAATAAAAAAAAACACTTTCATACTAATAAAATTTGTTTTGCAAAATTCTGAGAGGGCAACTTGAGCCATCTTTGTTTAATTTAGGATTTGATTTTGAAATAAATAATGACTCTTCTATCCTGATTTCATTTTCGCTTTTTCCTCTGTATATTATTTTATAATTATTTATACTGAAATTACACTTACAGATATTAGAACAGAGTTCTCGAATGCTTGAGTTTACTGGAGCTGACAATATTATTCGAAAACGTCAAGACGATCCGTGGTGTTCGTGGTATCTAACTAAAATACATTTCTTAGTTGAGCCAACATATGCTACTTGGCATTTAGGGCAGTTAAAGAGTTAAACTACCATTGGACAAAACGAGTCAGTTAACTTGTCCTTATGGATTACATAATTTTTAAGTTTATGGTTGTAATAAAATAAAATGAATGGTTTAAAATGGATCAAGCTGCGCTCTCAGAATTTTGTAAGACAAATTTTATTAGTGTGAAAGTGTTTTTTTTTACTCTACATACGTTTAGATATATGTAAATTTCATTAATTTGTGTGTGTGAATGTGCTGTATATATAACTTTTACTTATTTACAACTATAATTTGGTTTGTTTAAAGTAACTGTTCATGTATATATTCTTTTTCACTCTTTGCCTCAGCAAAGGCATGCACTCAGGGTAAGGATGACATCTGCTTAAACAAGTCCTTCGCAAGAAGGCAACCGTCCTAGCCCTGGGTAGAAAAGGGAGTCCGTGACGTAAAACAGGAACAAATAAAACATCACACAACAAGGTTTCAAACATCCACAATTAAATGTGTTCTACGATGCTTTGCTTGGACCAGTCTTGCCCTTCAGTTTATTACTAATAAACCTTTATTTCCATTACAATACAATGGGTATTACTAGACTATAGAGATTTCATAGAGACAAACGAATATCAGATATAATAATATTAATAATAATAATAATAATAATAATAATAATAATAATAATAATAATAATAATAATAATAATAATAATTATTATTATAATTATTATTATTATTATTATCATTATTACTATTATTATTATTAATATTATTATTATTATTATTATTATTATTATCATTATTATTATTATTATTATTATTATTATTATTATTATTATTATCATTTCATTATTATTATTATTATTACTATTATTATTGTTGTCATTATTTTCATAATTATTATTGTCATTATAATAATAATAATAATAATAATAATAATAATAATAATAATAATAATAATAATAATAATAATAACAATAATAATAATAATAATAATAATAATAATAATAATAATAATAATAATAATAAGTTATTATTATTATTATTATTATTATTATTATTATTATTATTATTATTATTTTTATCAATATTATTATTATTATTATTATTAATATTATTATTACTATTATTATTATTATCATCATTATTATTATTATTATTATTATTATTATTATTATTATTATTATTATTATTATTATTATTATTATCTATTATTATTATTATTATTATTAGTATTACTATTATTACTATTATTATTATTATTATTATTATTATTATTATTATTATTATTATTATTATTATTATTATTATTATTATTATTATTATTGCTATTATTATTATTATATTATTATTATTATTATTATTATTATTATTATTATTATTATTATTATTATTATTATTATTATTATCATTATTATTATTATTATTATTATTATTATTATTATTATTATTATTATTATTATTATTACTATTATTATTATTATTATTATTATTATTATTGTAATTATTATTATTACTATCATTATTATTATTATTATTATTGCTATTATTATTATTATCATTATCATTATTATAATTATTATTATTATTATTATTATTATTAGCAGTATTATTATTATTTTTATTATTATTATCATTATTATTATTATAATAATAATAATAATAATTATTATTATTATTATTATTATTATTATTATTATTATTATTATTATTATTATTATTATTATTATTATTATTATGAAGCTTCTGGAAACAGGAAATAACTGAAATTTCTGTAGGAAAAAAGTTGCCATATCGATGACATTTCTATTAAAATTTCCTCTTGAACTGGGGAAAAAAAAATCAAGAAGAAAATATTAACCTAGTAATGACCCCAATGGCAGTACCACAGGAAAATTTTGTTAGAGTTGGTTTTCCGCCGAAATAAATTTAAGAAAATATATTAAAGTTGATAAATGGAAACTTGAATCTATCAATTCTTTACGCTTTGTTATCTGGAGATATATAACAATTGGGACACCGCTCCCCCCCCCATCCTCTCTTATCATTACATAGCTCAACAGGACAGCGACAGTATTGATCGAAACTTAAAACAATATTATTTCAGCTTCCCAACTGCAGGAACAAGTAGTAAGGTATGTATTGTTCATTTAAAAGTATATATATATATATATATATATATATATATATATATATATATATATATATATATATATATATATATATATATATATATATATATATATGCCTGGCAAATCTACAAAAGAGCAAGAAATGATTACCTAAGTAAAAGAAGAGAGGCAGAGAGAGACTATGAGAGGGACATAGTCATAGTCATAGTCATAGATTTTATTGCCAAATATTTAGTATACATACAGGAATAAATATGTACTTTATATTCAGAGGCACTAGCCTGCTGAGCAAGAGCTCCTTGGCAGGCAGTTTAGTATACATTTCACATAAATTAAAGTATGACGGCAATAGTTAACAAAAGCTCCAATATAGCAAGCTCATACTTATCTTGTAATAAAACAAAACAGTAGCCTGACCTTAACCTGGACATAATGATACACTAATACTGTATTAATTATTAATCAACAACTGCTTGATTTTGCCTAGTAAATAAATGCTGTTTGAGTTTCTTTTTAAATAAAGTTGTGCCAGTTATTGTTTTTAAATCTTCTGGTAATGCATTCCAACATTTTGGGCCAAAACAGTGAATAGAAAATTTGTACAAGGTTGTTCTCAGCTGTGGACATATCAAATTTATATTGTTACCTCTGGTTCCATGGTTGTGTTGAATAAATCTAAATAATTTTCTGTATAATAATAAGACTAGAAATATTGTATCAAGTAATTAAATTTAAGCAAGTTTAGCTCCTTGAATAAAGAGGAAGTTGAGTCATATTTTCCACTATATGTAATAGTTCTGATCAGTCTTTTCTGAGTTACAAATACATCCCTTACAATTGACGGCCAAGTATAACCCCATGGACAAACAGTATATAATATGAGGATAACACAGGGAATAGTATATGCATTTTAAGGCCTCATTTGTTAGGGTATGGCGAATTTTATACAAAATTCCACACGTCTTGGACAATTTTGAGCAGACAGATTGAATATGATATTTACAACTTAAATTTTCATCAATAATTACTCCCAAATATTTCTTACAAGCAACTCTTTTAACTTCATACCCATTCATATTAACTTGACCAATATTGTGTACTACAGATCTATTTTGAAATAAGATATAGTCAGTTTTGGAAACATTTAGCTTTAATTTATTAACAGAGACCCAGTTGTTAATTTTTTCTAGTTCATTATTTAAAACAGAATGCAGGTGGTCAAGGTTATTATCATGCAAGAGAAGGTTGGTGTCATCTGCATAGAGAATATATTTGAATTTATTACTGGCATTGGAAATATCATTTATATAAACTAAGAATAACAATGGGCCCAGTATTGATCCCTGTGGTACTCCCCTCTCAATAGTTTGCAACAAAGATGCTTTCCCATTACAATATACGGCTTGTTCTCTATTTTTTAAGTAGCTCTTAAATAACTGTAATGGTGTTCCCCTAATACCCACACAAGTTAGTTTTTCTATTAGTATATCATGGTCTAATGAGTCAAATGCTTTGGACAAGTCTAGGAAAACCCCTGCAACAAAGTTTTTATTTTCCAAATTTTGATAAACATCACTTGTAACATTCATTATTGCTTTTTCAGTGGTCTTATTATTACGGAATCCGTATTGATTTTTGGATAATAAGTTCAACTTTTCAAGGAATTCTTTAAGTCTGTGAACAATCGCTTTTTCAAACACTTTACTTAAAGACGGTAAGATAGATATAGGTCTATAGTTATTTTCATCATCTACAGAGCCTGACTTAAAAATAGGTATTAATTTAGCATCTATTAGTTTGTCTGGAAAACATCCTTGCTGAAAACATAGATTGATTATGTGGGTAAGTGGGGTATCAATGTAATGGGCAGTGACCTGGAGTAGTTTTGATGGAATTTCATCATATCCCGATGCTGTATTTGGTTTTAAGGTTTTTATATATTTAGTGACTTCCTCCCTTGTAACAGGATACAAGTAAAACGAAAATTCTGGTGGAATATTAAGAAACTGTCGGTGTGAGTTTTGTTGCACATTTTGTTGTTTCTGTGTTGGTTGTGCTATAGTTAAGAAATGATTATTAAAGTTATTAGCAGTGTGGTCATTATCATTTTTTAATTTGATTTCCTTTGAATGATTAATTTGTTTTTGTCCCATAAGGCTGTTTATTGTATGCCAGGTGGACTGGCATACAAAAAAACTTCCAGAACTTCTGCTTAGATTCTTGTCTGGAATATAGAAAGAACAGAAGAACAAAATACTGAGAAAGAAATTCTTCTATAACAAGAGCTGAAAAAAATACTGAAAAAAAAACCAAGTAAATTAGTTTTTGGAGACCTACATCACGTCAGTAGACTGAGAGAGGATTGGATCCAGCTTCTACTAGCTTAGTCAATATAGTGCTTGGCTCCCACCCAGAAGGTTCGAAATTGGCCTTTTGCAGGTGATACATACACCCTATCTACTTAAAAGCACCTTGGGGATGAAAGGAAGGTAGAGGTACTCCTTGTGTAATAATAATAATAATAATAATAATAATAATAATAATAATAATAATAATAATAATGATGATGATGATGATGATGATGATGATGATGATGATGATGATGATGATGATGATGATGATGATGATGATGATGATGATGATGATGATGATGATGATGATGATGATGATGATGATGATGATGATGATGATGATGATGATGATGATAATAATAATAATAATAATAATAATTATAATAATAATAATAATAATAATAATAATAATAATAATAATAATAATAATAATAATAAAAGTAATAAAAATTAAACTGATTATTATTAGATCCATCATCCTATCTATATATTCCTTCCACGAAGAGTCCAGACATAAGATGGGATTCTTCTGGGAAAACTCCAGCAAGAACCCTTGTCATTGGGTGTGTACCGATTTGGCCATCCCCTTACAGGGGGTATTATAGCTTTAGTATAATTGTATTATTATAAAATTACTCTCATGATACAATATACAGACTGTACCTGATTACGAATAAAAATCTATATTTGTAAAATAAATAAAAAAAATAAAAAAATAAATAAATAAATGAATAAGAGAGGTTGGAATACAAAAATTGCAAATAAAATGTAAAAAAAAAATAATATTGTCATTTATTGCCACAACTCTTTGACTGTAGCGTCTTCATATAATGACCTCATTAAAGGGTCATTATCAGTATCAGTGTCATTATATCATGATATTATTGCAGGATCATTATCATTATCGTTATAAAATTTATCAGTTTTAATATAGTTAAGGAAAGATGAACAAAAAGGTATTTGTAACCATGTGCTCCAAGAATGCAAAAATCAATTTAGAATTGGCACATCAGTGACGATGATAATCATACACACACACACACACACAGATAATGTGTTGGATATTGAAAAAATTGAGTATGAACCACCAATTGGAAAGAGTGACCACTGTATGTTGTTGATGGAGTATATCATTGAAGATATTCTTCCTGAGAGTAGAGGCACTGAGGACATGAGGAGGAACTATCGGAAAGGAGATTACATCAAAATGAATGAGCTTTTTGCAGTTATTGACTGGAGAACCTTATTTTACAACAAATCTGTACAAGAAATGTATGGCATCTTTTGTGAGAAATATGGGAAGATAGTAGATTGCTGCATACCTGTCACCAAAGTAGGTGTAATTCATGCCAGAGAGAAATGGTTCGATAATGGGTGTAAAAGAGCTAAGGAGTGGAGAGACAAATGCTGGAAAAGGTATAGGAGGAGAAAAAACATAAATGCCTGGCAAACCTACAAAAGAGCAAGAAATGACTACCTAAGTAAAAGGAGAGAGGCAGAGAGAGACTATGAGAGGGACATCACCAGGAAGGCTAAAGAAAATCCCAAGCTTTTCCACAGCTTTATCAGAGGAAAACTGAAGGTAAAAGAACAGGTTTTAAGGCTAAAGAGAGTGGATGGAAGCATCACTGAGACGGATGAAGAGATCTGCAAAGAATTGAACAAGGAGTTTCAGTCAGTATTTACAGTAGAAAATACCCCACACCCTCAGATTGCAGTGATAGAAGCTCAAGGGCCGGTATTAGAGAACATCAACCTTACAGCCACAGAGGTATGCAAAGCGCTGATGGATTTAGATGTTCATAAAGCTACAGGTCCTGATGACATATCCCCTCATGTGCTTAAAAAATGCGCAAACACAATATCAGTGGCACTAAGTATCATATTTAAGGAGTCACTGGAGTCGGGGGAGATTCCAAGATGCTGGAAACAAGCAAATGTGATACCTATCTTCAAAAAGGGAAGGAGGGATACGGCTCTGAACTATAGACCAGTTTCCTTGACCAGCATAGTTTGCAAAGTTATGGAGAAACTACTAAGGAAACAAATCTCTCTTCACTTGGAATCCTTCAACTTTTTGTCAGTGAGGCAACATGGCTTCAGAGAAGGTAGATCAACAGTAACAAACTTATTCGAATTTTATGATGAGGTAAGCCAAATCTTACAGGAAAGAGAGGGCTGGGCAGATTGCATATTCCTAGACTTCCAGAAAGCGTTTGACACTGTTCCACATGGGAGACTTATTAGGAAGCTGCAATCAATGGCTAGAATAGGTGGAAATGTTTTGGAATGGATAAAAACTTACTTAGAAGGAAGGGAACAGAGGGTTAGAGTAAGACACTCAGTGTCTGAATGGAGAAGAGTTAGTAGTGGAGTTCCACAGGGTTCAGTTTTAGGGCCACTTTTGTTCCTTGTATATGTAAATGACCTACCAGAGTCTGTTAATTCATTCATGAATATGTTTGCAGATGATGCAAAGATTGTGAAGAAAGTAGGCAACGAGAACAATGGTAGAGAACTTCAGGAGGATCTAAATAATCTGCATGAGTGGTCAGAAAAGTGGCTAATGAAATTCAATACTTCAAAATGTAAGGTAATGAGAATGGGTACAAGTGCAAGAAGGCCCAAGCTTGACTACTCGGTGGCTGGAGTACAACTTCAAGAGACAGAAAATGAGAGAGATCTAGGAGTAAACATACTGGCAGATTTCTCTCCAGAAATACATATAAATGGCATAGTAAGGGCAGCATATGCATTCTTATCAAATGTAAGGGTAGCCTTCAGGCACATGGACAAGGAAATGTTCAGAAATATTTATGTAACCTATGTGAGGCCAAAACTCGAATATGCAGCCCCCTTTTGGAATCCGCACTTGAAAAAGCACATAGCAAAGCTTGAAAAAGTTCAAAGACATGCCACGAAACTGGTGCCAGAAATACGCAATCTCAGTTATGATGAGAGGCTGAGGGAATTAGACTTACCATCACTGGAAGCTAGAAGAGTGAGGGGGGGATATGGTGACAGTCTTTAAATTCCTTCATGGTTATGATAGAGTGGATAGGGATCGATATTTTGATATGGCTGGCTCTAGAACTAGAGGTCATAGTTTGAAGCTTCGTAAGAAAACTTCTTTGCAGGATGTAAGGAAATACTTTTTCAGTGTAAGAGTAGTTGATAATTGGAATTGGCTAAGCGAGGAGGTAGTTAATGCTATCTCAATCAATAGTTTTAAGGACAGGTATGATAAGTATGACTAAGTCTAAAATGGAACCGATCAGGAGACGGGAAGATACGAGCTTTGGGCTCTTTCCCGTAAACACAATTAGGTAATCATAATTAGGTAATCACACACACACACACACACACACACACACACACACACACACACACACACACACACACATATAATATATATATATATATATATATATATATATATATATATATATATATATATATATATATATATATATATATATATATATATATATATATATATATATATATGAGGTTAAACCCCTTTGGGTCTGATCAGCACTTGGATGGGTGTTCACTGGGGAACTCCAGATGCTATTAGCATACACACGGGATCACCGCAGTGGTAGAGTGGTCGATTTCGGAGGATGACGGACCCAAGTTCGAGCCCACGGTGGGGCGTTGAGATGGACATCCATCCTTAATTCCAAGGTTTCAATCCATCCGTGTCCAACACTGAGTGGGGACGAATTGAGACACATTATATACATACAATTCATTCCTCGTACATTAATAACAAGTTGATAAAAGGTTGACGGGAGAGATGCTTGCATGTACTGGCTATGTCATAAAATACAGACTTCTATCTGCTGCAGTGGCCCATTTGGCTAAGGAAGCTTACTCTGTAGCCTGTAAAGCGAATTTGAGTCCCCCAGGTAGCCAGAAAAAAATATTGGGTAGTTTACAGTTTTGCGGGCCATGCCGTTCAACAACCTCACCCCTCCGCCCTCACCCCTCCGCTCAAGTAAGTAGTTCGACCTTAACCTGTATGATTGAGGGGTTCCACGGGGGCGAAACCCCTCTGGCTAAGAGGTTAGGTAGGTATTTTTAGTTAGGATAGTAAAAAATTGTTCCGTATGCCTATTGTCGCCATTTTTGTTGTGTATTCATCCGCCAGTTCTCTAGTTAGAGCCTAGCGCCATCTATTGGTAGGTTTTGAACATTGTTATGGCCCGCAAAACTGTAGGTGTCCCAAAATATTTGTGGATAAAAAATAATCCAGTTTTAAGCTACAAACTCCCTTTTCTATATGAAGGGCTCGGAGGGGTGCCTCTTTTTCGAAGAATTTTGGATTTGACAGATTGCTATTGTTACCCCGAGTGAATGACCCTTTCTAACCTGAGGTCATGGCGGGTGTTAAACCTACAACCTGACGAACTAATTCTCAGGCGTTACCACTCAGCCACGGAAACCACACACACACACACACACACATAAAATAATCCAGTTTTAAGCTACAAACTCCCTTTTCTATATGAAGGGCTCGGAGGGGTGCCTCTTTTTCGAAGAATTTTGGATTTGACAGATTGCTATTTTTACCCCAAGTGAATGATAGAGTTAGTAGTGGAGTTCCACAGGGTTCAGTTTTAGGGCCACTTTTGTTCCTTGTATATGTAAATGACCTACCAGAGTCTGTAAATTCATTCATGAATATGTTTGCAGATAATGCAAAGATTGTGAAGAAAGTAGGCAACGAGAACAATGGTAGAGAACTTCAGGAGGATCTAAATAATCTGCATGAGTGGTCAGAAAAGTGGCTAATGAAATTCAATACTTCAAAATGTAAGGTAATGAGAATGGGTACAAGTGCAAGAAGGCCCAAGCTTGACTACTCGGTGGCTGGAGTACAACTTCAAGAGACAGAAAATGAGAGAGATCTAGGAGTAAACATACTGGCAGATTTGTCTCCAGAAATACATATAAATGGCATAGTAAGGGCAGCATATGCATTCTTATCAAATGTAAGGGTAGCCTCCAGGCACATGGACAAGGAAATGTTCAGAAATATTTATGTAACCTATGTGAGGCCAAAACTCGAATATGCAGCCCCCTTTTGGAATCCGCACTTGAAAAAGCACATAGCTAAGCTTGAAAAAGTTCAAAGACATGCCACGAAACTGGTGCCAGAAATACGCAATCTCAGTTATGATGAGAGGCTGAGGGAATTAGACTTACCATCACTGGAAGCTAGAAGAGTAAGGGGGGATATGGTGACAGTCTTTAAATTCCTTCATGGTTATGATAGAGTGGACAGGGATCGATATTTCGATATGGCTGGCTCTAGAACTAGAGGTCATAGTTTGAAGCTTCGTAAGAAAACTTCTTTGCAGGATGTAAGGAAATACTTTTTCAGTGTAAGAGTAGTTGATAATTGGAATTGGCTAAGCGAGGAGGTAGTTAATGCTATCTCAATCCATAGTTTTAAGGACAGGTATGATAAGTATCACTAAGTCTAAAATGGAACCGATCAGGAGACAGGAAGATACGAGCTTTGGGCTCTTTCCCATAAACACAATTAGGTAATCACAATTAGGTAATCACACACATATATATATATATATATATATATATATATATATATATATATATATATATATATATATATATATATATATATATATATATATATATATATATATATATATATATATATATATATATATATATATATATATATATATATGTATATATATATATATATATATATATATATATATATATATATATATATATATATATATATATATATATATATATATATATATATATATATATATATATATATATTATGCTTATCACATACAGTATTTATGATAAGTTGATAGCAGCGATTATATTTAAAATTTTCCCAATGATAATGGAAATAATTTGAGTTATTTTTTTTCAGAGGACTTATTTTCTTTACAAGATTAAAGTGGTTATTATTGATGGTATGCATAATATAGATATAAATGATAAGTAATATATATATATATATATATATATATATATATATATATATATATATATATGTGTGTGTGTGTGTGTGTGTGTGTGTGTGTGTGTGTGTGTGTGTGTGTGTGTGTGTGTGTGTGTGTGTGTGTGTATATATATATATATATATATATATATATATATATATATATATATATATATATATATATATATATATATATATATATATATATATATGTGTGATTACCTAATTTTGCTTACGGGAAAGAGCCCAAAGCTCGTATCTTCCCGTCTCCTGATCGGTTCAATTTTGTACTTAGTGATACTTATCATACTTGTCCTTAAAACTATGGATTGAGTTAGCACTAACTACCTCCTTTCTTAGCCAATTCCAATTATTAACTACTCTTACACTAAAAAAGTACTTCCTGCAAAGAAGTTTTCTTACGAAGCTTCAAACTATGACCTCTAGTTCTAGTGCTAGCCATAGAAAAATATCGATCCCTATCCACCCTATCATAATCATGAAGGAATTTAAAGACTGTCACCATATCCCCTTCAATCTTCTAGCTTCGAGTGATGGTATTGTGTATTTCTGGTACCAGTTTCGTGGCATGTCTCTGAACTTTTTCAAGCTTAGCTACGTGCTTTTTTAAGTGCGGATTCCAAAAGGGGGCTGCATATTCAAGGTTTGTGTGCGTGTGTGTGTGTGTGTGTGTGTGAAGACACACATAAAATGTCTTATTCTGTGTAAGCTAATAAGGCTTTTTCATATGTATCAGACCGTGCATTTGTATGTATGCATGTATGTATGTATGTATGTATGTATGTATGTATGTATGTATTACTGGCAACTTGATTGATTGTCTTTGACTAACAAGAGAATGAAATTTAGCATATGGCTATTCGTAAAGGACTTATGCATCATTATGCAAACTGCACCATGATCAGATCCACTGGCACACTTTTTATGTCATTTATAAACAAACTAAAAAAAAGAAGAGGCTCCAGCACAGAGCCCTGTGGCCCTCCAAACTCTGCTTCTTCTTTAAGGGTACGGCCACACCAGACGCGATGAGCTGGGAGGCTTGAGCAAGGAGGGGTGA
>JAXCGZ010016291.1:0-5000 GCA_037179515.1 Halocaridina rubra
GTAGATGCCAGTTCTAGTGACAGCTGCATGGTGCCTAGAGCGGACTCAACATACTGCAGCATCAGCTCTCGGATGCTGCAGTCAATGCTTGAGCTATTCAGCGCAGATAATAGCACTGATGCAGAAACACACTAACAATGATGTTACTTCTCATATAGTGAGGAATGGATGTTGTGTATGAAACATGGAAATGGATAAAACACAAGGACAAAAGTTCCGTGACATCAACAGATATTGTCATTGTTTCTAGGGGCATGTGTGCTTTCCATGTAGTAGGTTGGCCCATAGCATCAACTGCCCGTTGCAATACTACACCTGAAGGGGCTATTGGACTTAAATAAGACTGTCCAGGACAGTTCGATGTTAAGTCTTCCTTCAGTTAAGGTTTTCTTTCTATGCCTACATCAATACCAAATATTCATGGATATTCGTTACAAATGTCTTATTATCCCTTCACATCTGACAAGTCACAATACACTCCCGTTCGTCTTGGTGTCACAATCATAAAAAAAAGGCATCAACAGAGCAGTAGATATCAAATAAAAAAAATCTAAATAAGCCATTTAATAACAGTATAAGAGTATGTATATTAAGAGGAAGACATGCAATAATGTGGATTTAAGTAGAAAAGCAACAATGTGCGACGGTTGCCATGGTAATTCATCGTAGATGGAAATACATGATAATTATAACATTGGGAATTATCGACATGTTCTGACTCCTGTTCATCATAAGTATTGTTGCCACTCTACTTTTTCTTTTTAGTTCTCAAGCTCATTTTATTCTTATTATTATTATTATTATTATTATTATTATTATTATTATTATCATTATTATTATTATTATTATTATCATTATTATTATTATTATTATTATTATTATTATTATTATTATTATTATTATTATTATTATTATTATTATTATTATTACAATAATTATCATTATTAATATTATTTTTATAACATACTCTGCAATTATCCACAACCATAATAAAAACACTAATGAAACGATACGTAAAAAAAAAATAATATATAATACTGTCTAGACAAGGAATTTCATATCAACTTCATAAACACATCGTGTGTGTGGTTTTTCTTTACAGTACTATGGATAAAAAATGTGAAAACTGGACAATACAATCAAATTTATGACAAAGGCGTGGCATTTTATTGCAAAACATCGGGAGACGTACAATAACATTATTTAATTACAAAAGCTCTAGTGGGGTGAAATCACGTGGCCCCCTGCGTGGTGTAAAAGTCGTCTAAATGGAACGGCGCCAGGGGAATGGAAGCTACCTGCTTCGTATTTATGTTCTACAAATAATCAAGGTTTTACCTTGACTCCGCCAACCCCCCTTATTAGAGGGATTACGGCATTTGTATTTTCATAGACAGAAACGTTAATGAATAAATTAATATTGTATCAGACTGTCATTGGATGGTCGAGGGTTCGCGCCCCGTCACGGTCTGAGGTTAGCAAGGGCATGCACTCAGGGTAACGATTACATCTGCCAAAACAAGTCCTTCGCAAGAAGGCAATCGTCCTAGCCCTTGGTAGAAAAGGGAGTCCATAACTTAAAACCGGAACAACAAAGAAAGTCATTGGATACAGTACCCACCTTCACACCCACCCAAAGGTACAGAATCCAACGTGTTACAGTAGCTCGTAGAGCTTTTCTTCGTCAGAATTGCATGGCAACAACAAGGGAAATATCAATACTTCGTCCCTACATTCCATCCACCCAGGAGTTTCAGAATTCAGCTTCCTAAAGAATTTCGTACAGTTTTTTTCCCCGGAGTTCTTCAGGGATAACAAGATAAGATCTGAGGCCTTCCTCATTCAACAGTCCATATCAACTCAAAGCCTTAGTGAGTACACCATTAGATATGTAGAGATATGGGGAATAGCATTTTCACGAAAGTGGTTTAGGATATGGACATACTTGCCCGTTTCACACCACTCATATAAATAAAGCAATTACTGTATTCTTACATACGGTCAGTTAAGAAAATGTACATCATGACACACATTACTGTTTTCTATAGAACATGAACCATTACATAAGTAAATAAAAAAATAAAATGCAATAAAAACATATATATATATATATATATATATATATATATATATATATATATATATATATATATATATATATATATATCACATACTACGCAATGAAATTCGCAACTATGCGAAAGTAATTAATCAATTAATTACATTTATTAAGAATAAATACAAGTGACATAAAAAAAACAACTATTCAACAATTAAAGAGTAAAAACAAAATATAAGTAAAAACACAAAACAAAACAAATAATATTCACAGCGGCTATCCCCTAAAGACATATAGTTAGTACACAAAACCCGTCCTCTACCTCCCCTACCCGCTTTCGACAGTACCAGCTGTAATGAAATTAAATTCGGTTCCTAATATAAATTTAAGGAAAAACATTACCGCACTCATTTGCATAATGAATTAAGGTATGTGTTAGCATAAACTTTACCTTATTACACGCTACTATAAGGGTATATATTTAGTTTGTTTTATGTATTTAAGCCTTCTGGCTAATCCAGTGGTAACGCGCTGGCTTCGCATTCGCGAGGTCGACGGATAGAGCCTCGTTCAGGCAAGAGAGTTAAGCAGTTTATTGGGAAGGTTACTGCTGTGGCTGATCACCAAAGTGGGAGGTTGGGGGCCTGTGCCTGCTGACGCCTGCCCTACGGGTCCTCCATGACCCGTTCCACCCATCCTTGGGTGGGGAATCTATAATAAAAATGCATATAAATATATAGTACCCAATGAGTTGAAGTGCCTATATTCATGCATGCTACAAGATACGCGAGAAAGAAAGAAAGAGAAAACAGAGAGAGAGAGAGAGAGAGAGAGAGAGAGAGAGAGAGAGAGAGAGAGAGAGAGAGAGAGAGAGAGAGAGAGAGAGAGAGAGAGAGAGAGAGAGAGAGAGAGAGAGAGAGAGAGAGAGAGAGAGAGAGAGATAAAAGTAGACAGATATAGAAACAAATATACTATAAACTTCAAAACACATGATAAGAGAAATACTCTCCTGAAATCATAAGATACCACACACCAGAGTTTCAGGCATATATATATATATATATATATATATATATATATATATATATATATATATATATATATATATATATATATATATATATATATATATATATATTGAAAATCTAAGCTTCATGATGAATCGAAGAGTTTAAGGAAAAAAAACACGACAAGCTCTAATAATAAACCGCTGACTATACATATAATTATCAAAATAAAAGGTTATATAAAAGATGTGAGCATATAAAGTGACTTTGTCATCATTTGCCTTTGTTAGTCTTACCAGAAGTTATTTTTTTTATTACCACTGGCCCCATGGAAGAAAGTCTTTGCCCACTTACAAAGTTGGTGACCCAAGAAGTTTGGTGCAGGCAAATATGTCGATCCTTTGAGGAGTGGTTGGAGTGAACTGTCTTCTGCTGAGAATGCGTGCTTTGATTCGGTCACCCCACTTGGGAGATTACGGCTAATGTATGTATGTATGTATGTATGTATGCATGTATGTATGCATATATGTCGGTATGCATGCATGTATCAACACAGACAGCCCTCGAAATTGTTACTGAGGTAAAATACTTGTATAACGTATTTAACAAACACATTTTCAGACAAGTTTATTCACAGAAGCATTTTTCCCGGTTGTATTTCAGAAAGAATAGACAAGAGACCACCTTCAGGAAACATAAGTGCCAACACAAGAATACTGGAGACACTTAAATAGGTTAAAGAAATTTTCTTATGGCATTGCCTATGAGTGCCTCCTAAGAGCCAAGGTTGTCATGGCACTCTTCAAGGTCAGGGAGAGCCGCAGGAATAGGAGAAGCATGAAAAATGACAAGGTATTTAGAGAATGAAAAAGAAACAGGTAACAGGTAAAATCAAACAAACATTTATTTCCATTTTT
Organism: Halocaridina rubra; assembly: GCA_037179515.1. Lineage (NCBI taxonomy): Eukaryota > Metazoa > Arthropoda > Malacostraca > Decapoda > Atyidae > Halocaridina > Halocaridina rubra. The sequence continues at coordinate 3,984 of JAXCGZ010016291.1, forward strand.
GTACAATGGTTATTCTTCTAAAAGTAAAAGTAACTTATAAGTAGACATGTAATTGAACTAATAGTAGTCTCCGTGGCAAAATGGTAGCGTCCGTGACTCTGAGGCGGCAGGTCGAGGGTTCGCGCCCAATCACGGACTGAGGTTAGTAAGGGCATGCACTCAGGGTAACGATTATATCTGCCAAAACAAGTCCTTCGCAAGAAGGCAACCGTCCTAGCCCTTAGTTGAAAAGGGAGTTCGTGACGTAAAACCGAAACCAACCAAAAGAAACAGGTAAAGCTAACTTTATCGAATATATTTTCTTGTCCTAGCTAGTAACAATAACATTGATCGTATAGAAAATAAATAAAAATTATGAGAATTAAAACATTTCAATTACCAATACACCTGTGTTTGTATGTATTTTTGTACCTAGTTGTGCTTTACGGGAGAGAGCCCCAAGCTCGCAACTTTCCGTCTCCTGATCGGTTCCATTTTGTACTTAGTGATACTTATCATACTTGTCCTTAAAACTATGGATTGAGATAGCATTAACTACCTCCTCGCTTAGCGACTTCCAATTGTCAACTACTCTTACACTAAAAAAGTACTTCCTTACATCCTGCAAAGAAATTTTTATACAAAGCTTCAAACTATGACCTCTAGTTCTAGTGCCACCCATATCAAAATATCGATCCCTATCCACTTTGTCATAACAAAGAAAGAATTTAAAAACTGTAACCATATCCCCCCCTCAATCTTTTAGCTTCGAGTAATGATACGTCTAATTCCCTCAGCCTCTCATCATAACTGAGATTGCGTATTTCTGTATGTATGTATGTATGTATGTATATATGTATGTATGTATGTATGTATGTATGTATGTATGTATGTGTGTATATATATATATATATATATATATATATATATATATATATATATATATATATATATATATATATATATATATATATATATATATATACACACACACAGATTTATGAACGTAAATATACTGGAAAAGACTAAAATTATTTC
>JAXCGZ010016291.1:10000-24034 GCA_037179515.1 Halocaridina rubra
GTATCAGATTAAAGACACGGCAGAAATAAGAAAATTATATAGAAAATAAAAGACAGGCTGTAAGAACTATCAGAGTAATGTAGACCTACAAATATGGCAGGATTCGGCCTTGAACTGACGATAGCTAAGCTTTTTCAAGGAAGAAAGATCATGAGAGTTAGGGACGACAGAAGGAGAAAAAGAGTTCTAGAGTCTGGAGGTGGAAGGAAAAAGGCAGTCTCTGCACCGACTAACCAGCGACCTTACTGTATTCTCTCTCAACCAATTCCAGTATTCATCTATTCTTACACTGAGAAACTAGTTCATTACGTCCCAAAAAAAAGTTTCCTTAAGAAGTTTGTGTGTGTGTGTGTGTGTGTGTGTGTGTGTGTGTGTGTGTGTGTGTGTGTGTGTGTGTGTGTGTGTGTGTGTGTGTGTGTGTGTGTGTGTGATTACCTAATTGTGATTACCTAATTGTGTTTACGGGAAAGAGCCCAAAGCTCGTATCTTCCCGTCTCCTGATCGGTTCCATTTTAGACTTAGTGATACTTATCGTACCTGTCCTTAAAACTATGGATTGAGATAGCATTAACTACCTCCTCGCTTAGCCAATTCCAATTATCAACTACTCTTACACTGAAAAAGTATTTCCTTACATCCTGCAAACAAGTTTTCTTACGAAGCTTCAAACTATGACCTCTAGTTCTAGAGCCAGCCATATCGAAATATCGATCCCTATCCACTCTATCATAACCATGAAGGAATTTAAAGACTGTCACCATATCCCCCCTTACTCTTCTAGCTTCGAGTGATGGCAAGTCTAATTCCCTCAGCCTCTCATCATAACCGAGATTGCGTATTTCTGGCACCAGTTTCGTGGCATGTCTTTGAACTTTTTCAAGCTTAGCTATGTGCTTTTTCAAGTGCGGATTCCAAAAGGGGGCTGCATATTCGAGTTTTGGCCTCACATAGGTTACATAAATATTTCTGAACATTTCCTTGTCCATGTGCCTGAAGGCTACCCTTACATTTGATAAGAATGCATATGCTGCCCTTACTACGCCATTTATATGTATTTCTGGAGACAAATCTGCCAGTATGTTTACTCCTAGATCTCTCTCATTTTCTGTCTCTTGAAGTTGTACTCCAGCCACCGAGTAGTCAAGCTTGGGCCTTCTTGCACTTGTACCCATTCTCATTACCTTACATTTTGAGGTATTGAATTTCATTAGCCACTTTTCTGACCACTCATGCAGATTATTTAGATCCTCCTGAAGTTCTCTACCATTGTTCTCGTTTTTTACTTTCTTCACAATCTTTGCATCATCTGCAAACATATTCATGAATGAATTTACAGACTCTGGTAGGTCATTTACATATACAAGGAACAAAAGTGGCCCTAAAACTGAACCCTGTGGAACTCCACTACTAACTCTTCTCCATTCAGACACTGAGTGTCTTACTCTAACCCTCTGTTCCCTTCCTTCTAAGTAAGTTTTTATCCATTCCAAAACATTTCCACCTATTCTAGCCATTGAGTGCAGCTTCCTAATAAGTCTCCCATGTGGAACAGTGTCAAACGCTTTCTGGAAGTCTAGGAATATGCAATCTGCCCAGCCCTCTCTTTCCTGTAAGATTTGGCTTACCTCATCATAAAATTCTAATAAGTTTGTTACTGTTGATCTACCTTCTCTGAAGCCATGTTGCCTCACTGACAAAAAGTTGAAGGATTCCAAGTGAAGAGAGATATGTTTCCTTAGTAGTTTCTCCATAAGTTTGCAAACTATGCTGGTCAAGGAAACTGGTCTATAGTTCAGAGCCGTATCCCTCCTTCCCTTTTTGAAGATAGGTATCACATTTGCTTGTTTCCAGCATCTTGGAATCTCCCCCGACTCCAGTGACTCCTTAAATATGATACTTAGTGCCACTGATATTGTGTTTGCGCATTTTTTAAGCACATGAGGGGATATGTCATCAGGACCTGTAGCTTTATGAACATCTAAATCCATCAGCGCATTGCATACCTCTGTGGCTGTAAGGTTGATGTTCTCTAATACCGGCCCTTGAGCTTCTATCACTGCAATCTGAGGGGGTGGGGTATTTTCTACTGTAAATACTGACTGAAACTCCTTGTTCAATTCTTTGCAGATCTCTTCGTCCGTCTCAGTGATGCTTCCATCCGCTCTCTTTAGCCTTAAAACCTGTTCTTTTACCTTCAGTTTTCCTCTGATAAAGCTGTGGAAAAGCTTGGGATTTTCTTTAGCCTTCCTGGTGATGTCCCTCTCATAATCTCTCTCTGCCTCTCTCCTTTTACTTAGGTAGTCATTTCTTGCTCTTTTGTAGGTTTGCCAGGCATTTATGTTTTTTCTCCTCCTATACCTTTTCCAGCATTTGTCTCTCCACTCCTTAGCTCTTTTACACCCATTATCGAACCATTTCTCTCTGGTATGAATTACACCTACTTTGGAGACAGGTATGCAGCAATCTACTATCTTCCCATATTTCTCACAAAAGATGTCATACATTTCTTGTACATATTTGTTGTAAAATAAGGTTCTCCAGTCAATAACTGCAAAAAGCTCATTCATTTTGATGTAATCTCCTTTCGGATAGTTCCTCCTCATGTCCTCAGTGCCTCTACTCTCAGGAAGAATATCTTCAATGATATACTCCATCAACAACACACAGTGGTCACTCTTTCCAATTGGTGGTTCATACTCAATATTTTCAATATCCAACACATTATCTGTGAACACTAGATCAAGTAGTTATGGCTCATCCCCACCCCTGGCTCTTGTTGGTTCCATTACATGTTGGTGTAGGAAATTCCCTTGTACGCAATCTAGGAATCTTGCCCCGAATGAGTCCTCACCACTGTGTGGGTCAAGATTTATCCAATCTATCTCTTTATGATTAAAGTGTCCCATAATCAAAATCCTACATTTTTTCTCCCGTGCCATGTTAACAACTGAGTTTATGACTTCAATAGTACCTATATGACTTTCCTCATAAATTTCAAGCCTATTTTGGTTCCTTGGTGGGTTGTATACAACAGTTATTATAATGCTCTCTGACCCAGTATTTATGCGAGCAACAAGAAATTCCCTGAACTCACTTTCTATAGCCAAGTTTATTTCTTCAACTTGAATCCTCTCACTTATGAGCAGTGCTATCCCTCCACCAGTCCTCTCACATCTTTCAACCCTTAGTATTCTGAAGCCCTTAGGAAAAACTGTGACACTGTTTATGTCCTCACTCAACTTAGTCTCTGTAATTGCTACTATATCTGCCTTACTGTTGTGAATCCTATCTTTTAATTCTACTGCCTTACCAGCTAATCCATCAGCATTTGTGTATAACAATCTTAATGAGGCCCCATCCCCTGATCTTCTGTCATTATCTTCTTTATCTCCCCTTTGTCTGGAAGTATTCTGTAACGAAAATTTTTCTTCTCTTCTTCATTTCTTTCATCATTTAACCTTCTTGCCTCTTGCAACAAGTTTTTGATCTTTCCCATCTCTTCCTGTGTTCTGTATCGTCTAATGAACACCTCTTTGCATTCTTGAAGGTCTTTTAGACTTTTTTTCTCAACAATATTTCCCTACATGTTTCCCCTCTCTCAAAGGTTACTTTTGTTGGTCTCGGCTTTCCTTCCCTCGAATATTTACCTAGTTGGTGTATGCTTACAATATCCTCAGGACCACATACTACTCCAAGCTTTCTTATCAGGTCTACAACGTTAGCTTTATTTTCTTCAAGTCTCCCCTGCCATGTTGGCTCCTGGGATTCACTTATGCCTGAGATTACCACTGTCTTCTCCTTATCAAGTGCCTGTCTGATGAGTGGGTTTGCCCTTTCCATCACAACGTCTTTCATTTTTTCGATTACTGTCTCTTTATAGTCAACTGTTTGTATGTTTTCCAGTGCCACCACCTTTACAGCCTCTTTTACTGCCATATTCCCCTTTAGTGCATCAGCAAAGGACGTTTTCATGGCATCATTTTCCATATTCAGCTCCTGGAACTCTTTTCTGAACTGTTCAATGTTTTCCTTAATCTGGACATTCCAAGCAGCAATCTCGTCTCTCTCAGAAGAGAGCAGTGAACTAACATCTAATTCCTTTAGGTTGTCATTCAGCTGTTTGTTTTTATCTTCTTGTTTAGAAATTCTAGATTCTAGTTGACTCTTTTCCCCTTCCAGCTTCTTTATTCTTTTTTCTAGTTCCTTTCTCTCCTGCCCTTGTGCTTTATTTGCTTCCTCCAAAGATCTTATTTGTTCTCTGAGTGTTTCATTCTCTTTCATTTCTCCATCCATATTCCGAATTTTATCATCAAGGCTTATAGCCATTTCCTCTAACTTCTTGATTCTCTGTTTAAGTCCCCTGATGACTACCCCTTCTCCCGACCCATGGGTGGGAGAGGTTTGGGACAGAGATGGCCTCATTTTTATGTTCTCCCTCTCACAGAATATAGAAAGAAGACGAGAAAGAGGAAAAAAAAGAAAAGAGAAAAACTTTTAATTGAGCTTCACACAGAATTTTTATATCTCCATATAAGTGCTATTTAGTGACTCAGTTTGTCTCTTTTCTGGTAACACACATCTTAACTTAAAAACTTGACCATGGTAATTTAAGTATAAAAAGAAAAAGAAAAACAAAAGTCAAACCTGAAGGAAAATTCGAATTTGTGTTTGAGGTGGCACCCACCTGTTTCTGCTATATATTCTTCCTAACTGATAAACTGACTTGCTAACCAAGATATGTTATCACGGGATTAGACTTTACATTTAACTCAATATATATACAAAATAAAAAAATAGTAAAAGAGAAAGCTAAAAGAAAAGCAAAAAAAAATGAAGAAAATAAGACTGCTGTACTACTTGGCAACTTAACTCAGTACTGTTGACAGGTGGATATTTGGTAATTTTTTTTTCTTTTATTATTCAATTTTTTCGTGTATCAAACTAACTAACTAGTTAATATAAATGGGAAGGATACTGATTTTAACAATATATAGAACCACAGGATCAGGTAAACGGCTTAAGAGCTTTCCCCAGTTTACACAAAAAATTAGGTAATGTGATGTGATGGCTCCACCTCTGGCAACACTTCTAGATTTCCCTCAAGGCAGAACTGGACGGCAGCTTCTCTCTCTCCTCACGAAAATGTTCTCAATTTTTTTTCCTTTAATATGAACAGTCTCGTCTTACAACAAATATAAGTTTTTGTACTCACAATACTCTGCAGGATTTCAGATTTTTGGAAATTATGGTAAAGTTTTCCACTAGGCACTTAGTCACTCGAAACAATTAAAAATTTAAGAGGAGCAGTTCCGTGTGTCACTGAACGCGTGTGTGTGTGTGTGTTTGTGTGTGTGTGTGTGTGTGTGTGTGCGCGCGCGCATAAACTCTACTATTTTATCACAGCCAAATACTACTGCCAGTATTAACGTAACATCCTTCAATAGACTATTCCGACCCACCAAGCGAGAGAGAAAAGTAGGCAAAGTTAAAACAAAATTACAATATAACGAAATTTCGTATAAAGTCTCTCTCTCTCTCTCTCTCTCTCTCTCTCTCTCTCTCTCTCTCTCTCTCTCTCTCTCTCTCTCTCTCTCTCTCTCTCTCTCTCTCTCTCTCCTATTTCAGAAATAACATGCTGCCATTAATGGCGGAGCTGAAAGACGTAAATAATAAGAAAATACGAGGAAAATGTGGAATGAAAAGAAAAATTACAAAATGAAAAACCGAGAATTGTCTTTTATATATAATAAAGAAGAATAGGAAAAAAATGAAAGGATATAAAAATATGAGAAAAATATTAGATGTTCTAATAAACTGCTAAAGACAACCATATTCGAATACTTAAAAGACGAACTGGCAAACTACAAAAATCTACAACCTGCAAAAGACCAACAGATCCGATAAATTAGGAGACAAACTGACAAACTAAATAACAAATTCGATAAGTAAAAAAACAAAATGGCAGACGACAAAACCTCTTTGCAAAATACAAACATTACCCGATAAGCGTAAAAAAAATGACAGTCTACAAAAACTAACAATCTGCAAAAACAAAGGGATATGAGACAAAAAAATAAAATATAAAAAAAAACATAATCTGGCAGGCTACAAAAACAAGGAACGTTCCGGTTCCGGTTTTACGTCACGGACTCCCTTATCAACCAAGGGCTAGGACGGTTGCCTTCTTGCGAAGGACTTGTTTTGGCAGATGTAATCCTTACGCTGAGTGCATGCCCTTACCGTAAATAAAGACAGCCTTTGCAATTACGTAAATCCTTTGAAGATGAAAGAGTAGAGAGGCCACAGCCCGAGTGAGAGTATAATTGGGAAGAAAAAACGTGATTTGGAATTTATTATAAGTCGGATATTTACTTCAAGAGCAAGACTTGGGAAGACCTAAAAACACTTTGCATAATCTGATTGCCAGTCAAAGAAACGCCGGCACAGGCCTAAAATGGAGTTTAAAATATGTTATTTTAGGTATTTTCCATTTACCTGTACTAAACAAGTATAGAATATGAGTTACTCTAACTTTTTTTTATTCTCTCTCACCTCTTTTTATCAACCTAAGCGTCAATTTTCATTGTTGTCATTCATATAATTCCATTTATCTTTGCTGGTCAAGTATGGCAAATGTATCTTCTTAAGCTCTTCGCAAAAGTGATATTTTAAGTGACTCTCTCTCTCTCTCTCTCTCTCTCTCTCTCTCTCTCTCTCTCTCTCTCTCTCTCTCTCTCTCTCTCTCTCTCTCTCTCTCTCTCTCTCTCTCTCTCTCCTCTCTCTCTCTCTCTCTCTCTCTCTCTCTCTCTCTCTCTCTCTCTCTCTCTCTCTCTCTCTCTCTCTCTCTCACTCTCTCTCTCTCTCTCTCTCTATCTATCTATCTATCTATCTATCAATCTATATTTACTTATTTATTTATCTATCTATCTATCTATCTATTTATCTATCTATCTATCTATCCAAATATTTCGCATATGTGTTACTGTAAGCGATTTTCATTCACGCTACTTATATAAGGCTACATGCCGATTACCTAAAGAATGTGAGTGCTTTGACTCAGCCAACCCCTTAGAAGGGGGACTGCGGCCATTGCATATGCATGTAGATAAGGGTCATAATTTCCTATATATGGGACGTGGCAGATTAAAAAAAAAATAATAATTCCTCAAAGATGGAATAGGGAAAAGAGAGGATTCCAAGTTCGCCTCACCCCATTCAGTCGACCTTTATGGCACACGGGGAACAGGAGGGCGGTGTTCTTGTCCCGTAGCCTCTTGGGAAGATAAAAGGGAATACAGAGTAAGAGATGATGAGCTATGGGATACAGAGACCGGTCAGATCTCCACTTAAATTGAACGTATCCAATTTAAATACTTTCATTACTATATCATAAAATCTTCATAAATCAATTTTACAATACTACTACTACTACTACTACTACTACTACTACTAATAATAATAATAATAATAATAATAATAATAATAATAATAATAATAATAATAATAATAATAATAATAATAATAATAATAATAATAATAGTAATAATAATAATAATAATAGTAATAATAATAATAATAATAATAATAATAATAATAATAATAATAATAATAATAATAATAATAATAATAATAATAATAATAATAATAATAATAATAATAGTAATAATAATAATAATAATAATAATAATAATAATAATAATAATACGAGGTCATTTCACCTTGTAATGGTTACAATGGTGATCTCAAACATTTAATAAGTAAACTGAGCTGTTAATACATAAGTTAGCCAGAGATTCTGAGCAAATGTTCACCGCGGTAGTTATCAACTATCGGGCATGGCATGGATTCGGTTTTACGTTACGAACTCCCTTTTCTACTAAGGGTTAGGACGGTTGCCTTCTTACGAAGGGCTTATTTTGGCAGATGTAATCGCTACCCTGAGTGCATTCCCTTACTAACCTCAGTCCGTGACGGGGCGCGAACCCTCGACCTGGCATGTTGTTTTCAAATCCAATGATTTCTTAGTTGTAACGTTGCCAGGAAGATATATCTGTTTGTGAATGTGTTTTTTCAACGATTGGTCATACTTGTTACATGAGTATCCTCAGATGTTATTGTAATGGGGGGTTTACACGGTCAAACGGTTCGTCGAACGCGGTTCGACAAACAAGTGTTTGAAGTGATGTTCGAACGTGTGAACGGGGTATTTGGTTGTCGAACACGTTCCGTGTTCGACAACCAAATACCCCGTTCACACGTTCGAACATCACTTCAAACACTTGTCTGTCCAACCGCGTTCGACGAACCGTTTGACCGTGTAAACCGCCCTTAAGAGTCAGTCCAGATTTCCTGAGGTAATATCCCAAGAAGTAATTACCAGCTGTGAGGCTTGGCATGTTACATCGGAATTACAGGGCAGAATTACAGCTGTTCCATCGTAATTGGGAACAGTTTATAGCTGACACTATCTTCATGGTCATTTTATTGACGTTAGCAAGTTGTATTCATACTCTTTCTGATATCTTTAGAGAAAAAAAAAATATTAGAATTTGTTTTAATAATTATGAAAACATATAGGTAACGCTTATAGAATAATAATAATAATAATAATAATAATAATAATAATAATAATAATAATAATAATAATAATAATAATAATAATAATAATAATAATAATAATAATAATAGTAATAATATGTAGTCTCCGTGGCAAAATGGTAGCGTCTGTGACTCTGAAGCGGCAGGTCGAGGGTTCGCGCACCGTCAAGGACTGAGGTTAGTAAGGGCATCCACTCTGGGTAACGATTACATTGGTCAAAACAACGCCTTCGCAAGAAGTCAACCGTCCCAGCCCTTAGTAGAAAAGGGAGTTCGTGACTTAAAAACCGAATCAATAATAATAATAATAATAATAATAATAATAATAATAATAATAATAATAATAATAATAATAATAATAATAATAATAATAATAATAATAATAATAACATTAATAATAATAATAATAATATGTAGTCTCAGTGTCAAAATGGTAGCGTCTGTAACTCTGAAGCGGCAGGTCGAGGGTTCGCGCACCGTCACGGACTGAGGTTAGTAAGGGCATCCAATCTGGGTAACGATTACATTGGCCAAAACAACGCCTTCGCAAGAAGTCAACCGTCCCAGCCCTTAGTAGAAAAGGGAGTTCGTGACTTAAAAACCGAATCAATCAATCATCAATCAATAATAATAATAATAATAATAATAATAATAATAATAATAATAATAATAATAATAATAATAATAATAATAATAATAATAATAATAATAATAATAATAATAATAATAATAATAATAATAATAATAATAATAACATACACATACCGCATGTGTTTTCTATACACTCTTTAAAGATACACATGAAAGCAGGAAGGTATATACAAGCAACAATAAACTTTGTGCCAATCTCAGGAAAAAAAAATCTGTTTTAGAACCTTCACAAAATAGCTCCATCTACCGATTTACAACGCAGTAACAACAATGCACTTGGAAATAAACGACAACACAGCAACGCTTCACGGCTGTGTTTATACGAAATCGTGCGTAATGCATTTGAAGAACTGATCTGCACCGGTTCACCGGCAGAATAGCAAGCACGTTTGCATCAACAAAAGGCTCTATTTTGAACGCAAATTGCGGTTTCCTGCATTGTCTGAAACATAAAACAGAAAATAAACACGATGTATTGTGAGAGACGAAGCATTTCAATAGATGTAAGAGATGGATTCGGCCAGACAATAAACACTATCACAACAATCAATGAAACTATTCTCTGCCAGAGGAATTGGTTTGAGCAGATTTTCTACAGCCAATTGACTCCAGGAAGGCTAAAGGGCGGCTTACACGGTCAAACGGTTCGTCGAACGCGGTTCGACAGACATGTGTTTGAAGTGATGTTCGAACGTGTGAACGGGGTATTTGGTTGTCGAACACGTTCGACAAAAGTGCTCGACAACCAAATACCCCGTTCACACGTTCGAACATCACTTCAAACACTTGTCTGTCGAACCGCGTTCGACGAACCGTTTGACCGTGTAAACCACCTTTAAAAGAGAGATTGAGTGATCAGCTCAATAGAAGGTTGGCGTCGGTACTGAAAGCTTGCTTTCTCAATTTTAATTTTTACTTTTTAATGTGTCACTATCACATCCCTCTATAAGGGTGGATAGAGACAGCTTGGAGCTGGGGAATTAATGCTTCGCGCCCATCTTAACTCCCAGTAGTGGGCTCGATCGCGGGACTGTCACTTTACGAATAGGGGTGCTCGACCCACAGCAAAATAAAAGAATGGATATCTGGGATTTCCAGAAAAGAAAACAAAACAGCAATATGGGAGACAGAGTGGTTATTAAACAGAATTATTCCATGACCCAGAAAAGAATTTGGAAATTATAGAGTTTAGTATTACTTCAAGCAAAAATAAAAATAGGATATGATATAAAAGGGTAGTAATCCTATATTAATATTTTCTGGTACCACAAAATATATTAATACACACACACACACACACATACACACACACACACAGACACACATACATATATATATATATATATATATATATATATATATATATATATATATATATATATATATATATATATATATATATATATATATATATATATATATATATATATATATATATACTAAAAATTCTCAACATAAAAAATGCATTATTAATATGTAATGAAATCCTAAATGCTTTTCAATATCTTACCCTGAATTTTCGGACTTAAAAAAAAAAAAAAACTCGAACGATTACCTCTGCTTCATCCATTTCCAAGTAGCCGCTATTGGCAAATATGTCGAAGTCTTACCGGATATCTGATAGGTAATAAAAGATTGCTACAGCCCTCGCTACGTAAAAACACACACACACGCATGCACGCATGCACACACATGCACGCACACACATACACTCATATACAGATATATCATGAATATACAAACATAGAGTACTTGAATACAAAAGATGTGAGGACCGCCGTCATGTACTGATATAATGCTCAACTCTGAAAGTGAAGGACACGCGTGCAAGCCCAAGGCGGGGCGACAGGAGGAGATCCAACCTTAATTCCACGGCGTCAATCCGCTTGTGTTCACTCCCAATCGGGGATTATCAGTGCCACAAAAAAAAACGTGAAAAAATAAAATATTTAAAAATGTTCTATACTGTTTGGATATATTATGCTGTTAACTTTCATATATATATATATATATATATATATATATATATATATATATATATATATATATATATATATATATATATATATATATATATATATATATATATATATATATAAAGCTTGATAGATAGATAGATAGATAGACAGACTGACAGACAGACAAAAAATAGATAGAAAGATAGTTAGATAAATGGATAGATGGATAGATAAACAGATACATAGATAGATAGATATAATTAATAAACAGCTCTGTATTTTCCGTTTTAAGTTCTCTTGTTCCAAACAAATTAAATTTTAAGTTTTTTCTCCTTTTCCTATGTAAGTTATATAAACGAAAACCACCTTCTTGAGCACTTATCCTTCAACGCTAATGCAATCTGTAATAATCAAGTTACCAGGTATGGTACATCATTGTTTCATAAAAACGGCAAAAAATATGCAGAACTCACAGAAATAAAATGAACTCTACGTTTGGACGAAAAACAATATTGTATATTTCTTTTCAAGTAAATTTTCAGAATATACATACAATAGAATAGGCAATAAGGAAACCAAACACGAAGCGACATCAAAATGCATTAAAAGTGTCTGCATAAGGCTTTAAGGAGACCTGGAACGCTTGAATGCCAAGAATTGAAGCACAGAGGGCCCGAGGCTCAATGTAAATATGACATTCTTTCTCGGGATATAATTCAAAGGATATTAAATTTCCAAAAGAGGCGAAATTTCAATATCACATGCACGGAAAAGGCATTCTTATTGGGTTCTTTTATTATATTACAATATAATATTATTACAGCTTCACTGCAAAAGTCTTGCAATCATTATATGGAAAGAATTTTATGGAAATTATTGAATAGGTAATAAATGGCTACAATCCATTCTTTTATAAAACTTTTTCTTCCTTAGTGAACAGTTCTTATATAAAGTTAAAAGACCAGAAGACAATATTTAAGAGTAACTGGAAAGATAAGAATTCTAATATATCCGGTTTTACATCACGGACTCCCTTTCCTTGTAAGGGTTTGGACGGTTGCCTTCTGGCGAAGGACTTGTTTTGGCAGATGTAATCGTTACCCTGAGTGCATGCCCTTGCTAACCTCAGACCGTGACGGGGGCGCGAACCTCGACCTGACGCCTCAGAGTCGCGGACGCTACCGCTTGAGCCACGGTGACTACGAAAGATGAGAATTCTAATAAAAAAAAAACACACACACACACAAGTATCATTGGAGGAATGAAACTTTTACTAATAAGAGTTTTGGAAAAAAAAATCACCAACTTTTAACCATGAGGGTGACTAAAGAAACCCGAGTTTAAACACTTTCATACATTCCCAATAACCCATTATCGACAAATATGTCGAACTTATACCAAGTGTCACAAGGTCCAGAAAATGTTGGAAAAAGAAAACTAATAAATGCAGACTCTCTCTCTCTCTCTCTCCTCTCTCCTCTCTCTCTCTCTCTCTCTCTCCTCTCTCTCTCTCTCTCTCTCTCTCTCTCTCTCTCTCTCTCTCTCTCTCTCTCTCTCTCTCTCTCTCTCTCTCTCTCTCACACACACACACACACACACACACACACACACACACACACACACTCACACTCACACACACACACACGCAATTTTCCCTTCAAATATTACACATTGTAGCTCAGTGGTTGAGCACGCAAGTGGGGAAGTGACGAGCTCCACAACGCGGGTTCGATTCCACTGCGGGGCATTAGAAAGGGAATCCAGCCTAAAAATCACCAACTCTAACCAGTTACGTGTCCACCCCCATTAGAATGAGGACTAACCGTAACACAAAACGAAATTAAAAATTGTACCTTTAATATCAACTCTGGTTATCAGAGCTATAAAAGCTTGACATTATAGTAAAAGAAATAAATTTATTATTTTAAGCATAAATTCGTAGTCTTAGGGTTTATTCATAACTTCATCTTTTTCAATTCAAGTAAAAATGTACAGTTAATTGGATTTCCATTAACCCCATTATGAATAAAAATGTATATATACAAAACAGACTCAGCATAAAGTTGGATGCCCTTCCTAGCGCTCCGCGGTGGGTTCAAACACGAGTTTGTCACTTTCCGAGCGCAGTACTCTAACCACTGTGCTACCGCGGTATATCCAATCATATGTAGCTATATTTTCCAGTACAGTTACCTGGCAACAAAATGCGAAATCTTGTATAAGTTAACTTATAAAATGGTAACTCATTTGATTAACCGAGTTAAAATCGGTTAACTTTTGAAAAGTACACAACTTAAATTTTAACTTGATTTCCATTACGTTCTTATAAGAGTTATGGAAATCTTGGTATAAGTTAACTTATAAAATGGTAACTCATTTGATTAACCGAGTTAAAATCGGTTAACTTTTGCAAAACAGACAACTTAAAGTTTAACTTGATTTCCATTACGTTCTTATAAGAGTTTTGGAATGTGATGTGGCACACTTTGGAATATTTTCATAAACAGCTGTAGGGTAACAGGCAAATAATGCCAGGGGACAGTGCCACAAATTAGAGGGACCTTGAGAATAATTACAGAAAAACAACCTGCACTGGAGAAGTAAGTTGCATGTTTGCCTATTTCAATATTGCTAATGTAAATACCTTAGGTTATATAACTGGTAAAATATTGTCAATGTACATAGCTAACATAACAACCTTAATTAAACCTATGTATAAGAAATGTGACTAATACATCTAATTAAAACTAAGCATAACTTTATATGGCCTATTTAGACCTACAAACTTCGTAAAGTAAATATTGCTTTAGGCTTAGCCTAGACCTAT
>JAXCGZ010016292.1:0-2500 GCA_037179515.1 Halocaridina rubra
ATGATAATGATAATGATAATAATAATAATAATAATAATAGATAATAATAATAATAATAATAATAATAATAATAATAATAATAATAATATAATAATATATAATATATAATAATAATAATTTTAATTGTTTTATCCTTAATAACTTCATTTTTTTCACTTAATTATGTATCGCAGCAGAATCTTCTTAAGGTATTAAAACGAGAATTTCTCTAGTCTCATCTCTCTCTCTCTCTCTCTCTCTCTCTCTCTCTCTCTCTCTCTCTCTCCTCACTCTCTCTCTCTCTCTCTCTCTCTCTGTTTTTGGTTTGCAAGTGTGTGTGTCTCTATGTGTTTCCCTGTGTGTGTGTTTGTGTTTGCATGTGTATGTATTTATTTGTTTGCGTGTATTTTGTGTGGTATGTGAGCCAACGTGTTTCATTTAGTTATTTTAAGGAACGTGAAAGGTCTACATATAGATAATTTTTATAGCTATCTAACTAGTCGCATGCAGTCAGTATAAGGTACAAAAATCACATATTCTCTAAGCTAGCGTCCCTCAAGGCTCAGTACTCGGTTCCTTGCTTTCCAATATATTTATACATGATTTACAAACTGCCCCTAAGAACGCCGTGCTTCTCTAGAATGCAGATGATGCCTTGTTTTTCAATCAAAAAATATGGAACATCTCGATCTTTAAATCAGAGAAGTGAAATCCACATTTGAAAAAGCAATGCACTACAAGATATGGATTAAGAAAATATAATGCAAAAGTCAGTTCTTACTTTTGAAGCAGGAGCTTATCTTGATCTTATACCTAGAGATCTAGAAATCATTGAAGGACTTTCTCATTTTAGAGCAGTTCCTTTTGTTGGGAAAATAGGACTAATTCTTACCTGTCATTTATCATGCGAATCACATGTCGAATATTTATAACTTAAGAAAACAGTGTGCTCTTCTTCGTATATCGAGATAAGAATTTATATGACAGCCAAAGCAGGAATATAATAGTGGAGGTTATTGTTCTTGCTATGTGCCCCTTTGTTCACTGACATAGCGACTGTAATCAACTTATGCATTGAAGGGTCCAAGAAATTCAAATTTGCTGCTAAAATCGGTGTTGGTCATGGCAAAAAGTTTGTTTGGGCATAGCTATTTATTTGAGAGTTATCCTGACTTAAGTTAGGAAAAAAAAATTAAGTATGACGTGATAATGCTAATGTACATACTAACGAAAAGTGATGTACCAGAAGGAGTTATGCACATTAACACATATAGCGATTCTGTGGAAAGAAAAATTCGGCAGGCACAAAAACTCGTCATTCTAAGAAAACAAAAATAGCACACAGAGCCCTGCCTGTTAGGACTCCCACCCTTTTGGTTCGTACTGCTAGAGGACATTGATGAAATAGAATCAATATCAGCAATCAAAAATTAAAATATATATCTTTTATGTGTATGACACTGCTACAAGCAAGAAAATTGCCCTCATTTAGCCCAAGCACCAAGAAAACATTGGGACTTAGAAAAAAGTTGAAGATTAAGAACAAGGCAGAAGTAGGGAATGATAAACAATAGGAAAAGGCTAGTCTGAAAGAATTGCCGAAGTAATGAAGACCTAGTAATATGGTAGGATTAGGTCCAGAGACGATGATAGATCAGCTTTTTTAAATAAGACAAGTCATGAAAATTAGGAAGGACAGAAGGAGGAAGAGAGTTCCAGAGTTTGAAGGTGGAAGAGAAGAAGCGGTCATTGCACTCGACCAATCCGCGAACTACAAAGTTTCACTCAGTACGTATGACACGGGGCCACTTGGCGAGTGTTACGAGAAAACGGCAATGGGGTAGAAGCTCATCAGAGCAGAGACGGAAGTAGTAACGATAGAAATGAGAGAGGGATGACTCCTTACGACAAAGAGAAAGAGAATCCAAATTAGAAGTAAGAGAAGGACCATTGATGAGTCTGATCGCCTTATATTCAACCCTCTCTAGGAGATAAGTACAAGAAGAAGCACTCCAGATATGCGAGCAGTATTCTAAGCAGGGACTAATAAGACCTTTATAGATTCTAACTGTAAAGAGGAAAAGTAATGACGAAAAGGAAACAGAACCCCCATTTTTAGGTTCAGATTTAGATATATGGATTATGTAACTCTTCCAAGACAAGTTAGAAGTTAATTAAATTCCTAATATGTGAATAAATTACAGAGGGTAAAGTTCGTTAGTTTTGAAGACAGTGGGGCTATAAAGAGGAGAAGAAGGTAAATTTTGGGTGCCCCGCTCAGAGACTTAGATTTGTACTCCTAAATGATGTTTTCATGCAGTCTTATAATGGTGATTATAAGCAATAGCAACATACTTTTAATTGATTAATTCATGCACTCATATTGCAATAATCGTTTTTATCTGAGTGTGACACCAGGACGGGCCAGAAAAAAAATATAATAATGCTGCCCTCATCGGGCCTGGGCACGAAGAAAAGATAAAGTAAATAGAAACAGAGATTGGGAGTGCTTTGACATGTC
>JAXCGZ010016292.1:12500-23990 GCA_037179515.1 Halocaridina rubra
TTTCTTTTCTTAGTTCTGCGTATGCAGCTATACTCTCCATTGTCTTGCGTGACCTTTCCTTTAATGCTGGTGAAAGAATAGTATTTGTTATTGACCCCTACAAAGGTCAAACAATGTGTCTCTTGCAACGATTAACGCATTTAGAAACGTTTATGATATTTATTCGTTATGTGTTTTCTGATATTAGGGGAACGAACAGCTCATTTGCTGGATTGCTTCCTTACTCTGATACACAGAGAGGGTTGGTGCTACGAAGCGTCAGATGATTATGTCAAAATCAGTGGTCTTGAAGAGGCTGGTGAATATCAGCGACCCCCTAAAAACGTGTGAAAAGCTAGAAATAAAGAACATAATCTTTTGCGTTTCAGTCTTGTCGTCGTATCAGACTAAGGCCGCTTTCACACCAGTGTGGCACGTCGTACGTGGCATGCCACGTACGACGTGCCACACTGGTGTGAAAGCGGCCTTAGTCTGATACGACGACAAGACTGAAACGCAAAAGATTATGTTCTTTATTTCTAGCTCTTCACACGTTTTTAGGGGGTCGCTGATTCTCACCAGCCTCTTCAAGACCACTGATTTTGACATAATCATCTGACGCTTCCTAGCACCAACCCTGTCTGTGTATCAGAGTAAGGAACAAATCCACCAAATGAACTATTCGTTTCCCTAATATCAGAAAACACATACGTGGCATGCCACGTGCGACGTGCCACATTGGTGTGAAAGAGGCTTAACACACATACACTTAATGTGTGTTAATTTTACATAAGTCTCTTGTCTTTGACAATTTTTATCCTATAATCACCCCATTAACTCTTCTCTAAGCCGTTAAGCTCTCATGTCATTTTTTTCAGTGAGTTGTAGTTTAAAAAAAATATATTATACCGTTCTTTTGCAGGCTGTCCCTGCCATTTCTATACAGGCCATTTATTCATTTACATTCATTTTTCTCTCATCTGCCGTTGTATTTAACCAATTATTCACCATATTGTTTAAATGTTTACATTGTGGTACAGAGGTAGCGATTGGGGCTGGTAATACGCTCGTCGCAGGTTCAATCCTAGCCCGGGGTTGGATTCGCTTCGTGTCTCATGTCGTAATCGATTAGATTGGGAAATGGTTGGGTGGTTGGTGATATCCTATAGCCCTACCTGATTTTTCAGCCTTTAGCTGGAGATCGCTGGGTACACGTGATGGGAGAGGAGGGATGGGCCCCAGATTAATGGTAGATATATAGCTGGGCCCTAACCCTATCACTTTCCCTTGCCTCTGCCTTTCATAGGAGATCTTTGTTCTTTTAAAAATTTAAGCTGTTAGTCTCACAGAGTATCTTTATAACATATTACATTATTAAGATTTTTCTCTATCTTTTGAACTTATCAATCACTGACAATACTATTGTTTATATAGTATAAACTTTCAGCATTTGACATAATTTTCTTTCAAATCATTAAGAAAAATCTCTTATGTTGTTTTTCTTTCCTTCCGTCTTCCATTTTCAATAACCCTGTCACTCCTTTTTCGTACATTCATCATCCTCTTATGATTCTGAAAGGGATTTGCCATTTTGATTTCGAGTTTGTTCACAAAATCATAAAAGACTGTAAGAAAATAATTGCAGTGTTTAGTTTGGAGTTTAAGTTGCATTCCTCGTTCTACCTCTAACTCCTCCCACACCCTGTGGAAAGACTTCAACTACACCTTTCTCGTTCCTCCCTAAAATCCTGATTCACATAATCTACCCTACGATGTCTTCAGGGATATTTTCATATTTGTATGAATATGATTTCTTTCAAGCACTCGGTAATAATATGCTCGATTTCGCGTAAATTCCCCGTCATCTGAAGCAGGAGTAATCTAATATTGACTGGCTCGATGAATAGATGAAGAAAAGGCTACTTCGAGACATATACATCCTAATCTTTTAACAGGAGGACTTTATGAGCCCAGATAACACTGATAGAGCTTGTGTGTTTATATGTGTGCATGGACGTATATTACTTCTTTTTTTTTACACAAAAGAGGTGTAGAACGAGCATCATTGTTTTTATAGGAACTATAAGCTCATGAGAATACTGTGCCACTATGGATGCGATTTATCTGATTATGTAATCATGACCGCTTTGTTCTAGTCACTGCAAGCATCATTTCGGTTGGTATTTTGGGTATATTATTTTTCAGTTGCTGCTCTCAGCTCCTTGTCTGTTGCAGGTTTTGCTCTTTAAACTTTATCTTCGACGTTACCTCATAAGAGTCCAGAGGGTGTGGAAGGTTAATCGTGGGGAGAATTCAATGCTACCTCTTTGTCCGATCCATTTCTTCATTTTTTTTTTTTGTCACTGTAGGCTCTCTGTAGTTGGAAGGTGCTCCATCTTGGTGGAAATAAATTGCACTCAAATAAGTGGCAGGCCGGATTTCTACAGCAAGCCCAGATAAACGGAACCGGTGATTGTGTTTTAGAAAAAGAATGGTCCAATTACGCCCAACGTTGCTAATCCCCACTACATTGTAGCCTCTTGTAAATTTACGTGGTGTTCAGCTGCACCCAGGGGGTTCCGGGGGCCCAGTAGGGGCAATTACGGCGATTAACTGAGCCATTTAACCTAAATGTGATCTCATCGCTCTCGACAATCTTGTTTGGAAACTGTGCATATTTCAGTGCATTTCGCCAGATAACACTCACGGAATTCATCTCTCCAGTCAAGATCATCTTCATTTAGGGTTTGCATTATTACCGTAACAAAACTTTTCTAATGAAAGTGCTTCGAGACACGATCGATACTTGATTTTATGATTCCTATATCTTGGCCGTTTGCTGAACAGTTTTGCATGAAGAACGGTGAAAACTTTCCTACTTCAGTGCTTCTCATGCGGAACTGCTGGACAACCGCGGTCTTCAAGAAAGCCCTTTATGAACATCTTAATAGTTCCATCTGCTTCAGACTTATTTCTAATGCGAATAATGGTGCGACTGAGTTGGTGAATCCGTTTGAAATACCTTTTAAACTCTCTTTGCTCTTCAGCTACGTTCTCGCACTTCGATTACCACTTTAAGACAAATTTCCTTTTAGGAAAACTTCGCCTTATTTCTGCCATCTCTTCATTCTAGATGCATCTGTGGAAAAAGAAAGTTTCGAGTGTATTGTAATAATTCAGTGTGTATTCATTTTAGAACACCCCATATATGTGTGTGTGTGTATATATATATATATATATATATATATATATATATATATATATATATATATATATATATATATATATATTTATATATATATATATATATATATATATATATATATATATATATATATATATATATATATATATATATATATATATATATATGTATGTGTGTGTGTGTGTGTGTGTGTGTGTGTGTGTGTGTGTGTGTGTGTGTGTGTGTGTGTGTGTGTAGATAGGTAGGTAGGTAGTTAGATAGAGAGGTGGGTAGGTAGGTAGGTAGAGAGGTAGGTAGGTAAATAGGTAGGTAGGTAGGTAGGTAGGTAGGTAGGTTCCTAGACAGGCAGCTAGGCAGCCAGGTGTGCATATATATATATATATATATATATATATATATATATATATATATATATATATATATATATATATATATATATATATATATATATATATATCAGAGAGAGAGAGAGAGAGAGAGAGAGAGAGAGAGAGAGAAGAGAGAGAGAGAGAGAGAGAGAATCATATCTCCCCGAGGAGTGAGTATAATGATGAGGGTTGCGGAGAATGAGATTGTGTGAGCTGATATTAATGAAATGTCTGAAAAGCGAGGAGAAATGATAGCTTTCTGGCAGGTAGATAATTATGTAAATGAGCTTTTGGATAGATGGGAATTTATAGACATTGAGAAATATTGATATGGTTACTGGTGTATACGTTAGTACCTTCCTTACTTTGAACTGGAATGAGAAAATGTCCCTTACATGCCTTGCTTGTCTTAAGAGCGCTTACTTGGGATTTGTTAGTGATGTCTTAAGAATTTCTCCCTTCACCTGTCTTCATTCTTTTTTTTTAGCTTGTTAAAAACTTGTTGAATGGACAAGGATTGTCATTTTATATTTTGATTGTTATGGAGGATTTGGTAACTTTAACGGAGTTAGGCTTCATCTTTATATATATATATATATATATATATATATATATATATATATATATATATATATATATATATATGTGTAATATATATATATATATATATATATATATATATATATATATAATATATATATATATATATATATATATATATATATATATATTTAGTGTGTATGTGTTTGTATTACGCTTCCTGTCTGCTTTAAGGGGAGAAGCGTTGTTTTTGCTGTTTTCTCACAGCTTGAATTGAAAATTAATATATTTCCAAAATAAGAAGGAAAAATGTTTTGCTGAAAGTGTTGAAATGGCATAATTCGTACCATTAGTAATTTATATATGGCAACCTCAACAACAAAAACAGCAGCTAGGATAATAATAATAATAATAATAATAATAATAATAATAATAATAATAATAATAATAATAATAATAATAATAATAATAATAATAATAATAATAATAATAATATTAATAATAATGATAATAATAATAATAATAATAATAATAATAATAATAATAATAATAATAATAATAATAATAATAATAATAATGATAATGAGGGCGTGTCTGTGTGAGTGTTCAAGTGATTAGTTTAAATATAAGTACAAAACCACCGTTCTATATCCAGTTTTCAAGACACACTCTTGCACACCCACGCATTAAAGATCGTTAAAGTATTCATTGTAGAGCAACTCACCCCATACCCCCCCCCCTTTTTTATAATTGGGAAAGGGCCAACAAATTCTTAAGAGCTCGAAGTGAAGAGGCAATGATAAAATGCTGTTGGAAGATAGATCGAGAAAGCCTGAAGAAGGAAGGAGGAAGAGAAGAAGAATGAAAAAGGAAAATTCAAGAATGGAAAAACGGAACACGAAGAGTAATTTAAGCACTGAAAGACAAAAAGGATCGTATGCGATATTTTGTGCATATAAAAATTAATGTGATGTGTATGGTAGAATGGGATTGAATCCGTATGACGCAATGATAGGGGAAAGGCGGTAGTGGCAAAGGGGGGGGGGGAATTTATTGGCGGAGATTGAGTTGATGGGGAAGAGATGGATGAGGGATAGAGGGAGAGGTGGGAGGCTGCTCCCTCAAATACGATTGGCGACCGGTGGGGCGTGTGATAGTTTGCAGGCTCAACTTAGAAAAGGACACTCTCTCTCTCTCTCTCTCTCTCTCTCTCTCTCTCTCTCTCTCTCTCTCTCTCTCTCTCTCTCCTAGTGACATTTCCCTTTGACCTCTTGCGTATATATATATATATATATATATATATATATATATATATATATATATATATATATATATATATATATATATATATATATATATATATATATATATATACATATACATATGCATATACATATACATATATACATATATACATATATATATATATATATATATATATATATATATATATATATATATATATATATATATATATATATATATATATATATATATATATATATATATATATATATATATATATATATATATATATATATATATATATATATATATATATATATATATATATATATATATTATATATATTATATATATAAATACATATAGATAGATAGATAGATAGATATGCATCAGTACATACATACATACGTACATACATACATACATACAAACATATATACATACATACAGACAGACAGACAGAAAGAGGGAGATATATACATAGACATTCTGTGGTAGCATTAGATAGTAGCTAAGGCTCATACTTCATTGTTTTAGAACTTGCTTCTCATTATTAATTCGCTAAACTAAGCAGGAAAATAAATATATGTGTATGAGAGATGGACCAATAATAATAATAATTAACAATAATAATAGTAAAAATAATAATAATAATAATAATAATAATAATAATAATAATAATAATAATAATAATAATAATAATAATAATAATAATAATAATAATAATAATAATAATAATAATAATAATAATCTTGTAAAATAGAGAATGGATATATTATTGTAATAAATTTATGTATTTTGGTACTGTTGTAGCATTATTGATATCAATGAACGAACGGAACACAGTGAACTGAATAGCTGGAGAGAATATATCACTAGCTATGTGAGTCTCTAATCTATATTTCCGATGTATTTTCTTACCGTAAATGTCATTTAATAGGAATTTTTGTTTTTCCATTATGCTGAAAGGTGCTGATTTTTCTTTTATTAATGTTTGTCATGGGACGCTACTGAACAGCCACATTTGTTCCTGAGACAAATTACATGGAAATACTGTCCCGCTATTGTCGCCACAAAACTTACTTTTCTCTTCTCATATTATCTGAAGAAGTTCTGGCAAAGTGATCTATAAGTCTTCACAACGAAGAGTCCAACTAAGAACCTACTGGTTGTTTATCTAGAGAAAGAGAGAGGTAGAGAGAAAGAGAGAGAGAGAGAGAGAGAGAGAGAGAGAGAGAGAGAGAGAGAGAGAGAGAGAGAGAGAGAGAGAGAGAGAGAGAGAGAGAGAGAGAGAGAGAGAGAGAGAGAGAGAGAGAGAAAAAAAAAAATAATATTTTGTGTGTATATATATATATATATATATATATATATATATATATATATATATATATATATATATATATATATATATATATACATGCATGTATGTATGTATGCATGGATGTATGTATGAATGTATGTATGTATGTATGTATGTATGCATATATATATATATATATATATAATATATATATATATATATATATATATATATATATATATATATATATATATATATATATATATACACTGATTGATTGTTTGATTGTATAACAAAATCCTCACGCAGCTGCTGTTGCTAACAGCAAGTTAACTGTTGTCGATTTGCTTAGCTCTTCAGGGCTCAGTGACCTAGGTATATCATAAAAGATGTAGAGTTGTAAATCTTTGACGGCCTGAGGAATGAAGAGACAGAAAGAGAGAGAAAAAGAATAGAGAGAGAGAGAGAGAGAGAGAGAGAGAGAGAGAGAGAGAGAGAGAGAGAGAGAGAGAGAGAGAGAGAGAGAGAGAGAGAGAGAGAGAGAGAGAGAGAACGGAAAGTTTGGGCTGCCTTGTGTTGTGAAATTATTAAGAAACTTTTCTTTGGCCAAACACAGACAGAGAGAGAGAGAGAGAGAGAGAGAGAGAGAGAGAGAGAGAGAGAGAGAGAGAGAGAGAGAGAGAGAGAGAGAGAGAGAGAGAGAGAATTGTGTCTGTCACATAAACTGTTAGCAAGTCGTGTATTGCCATAGATACACGAGGTCTCCTTTAAAGAGAATGATCGACATCAACATACGTCAGAAAAGTCTATAGGACTCATGTTGAAACGGAGGCATTGGAAGGACGACTCTCTGCAGGCCTATTGTGGAGGGGAGTTAAGGGGAAGAAGGGAATTTCTGAGGGGAATGAAAGAAGGGACTTTTTAAGCTCCAAACTGTCAACATGTATATGCATACTTATTCTCTTATATGAAGTCTTGATACAGTTGGCTCCACGAATAATCTAGTTCTTCAGTTTTTGTGCACTCGTTTTATCTGTTTAGGCGCAAGAGGCTAAGAGACTGCAGACAACGATATATATCTTCCCTTATCCTCGAAATGACTCAGTGAAAAAGGACTGTTCTACATATTCTCCAAGGAATACAGTTTGCTTGAACTTGAACTCGTTGATAATGGCAAACCAGTCTGTAACCTATGAATTTTTAAAAGGTGAAAAGGATGAAACAAATAGACGAAGATTTTTTTATGGATGTCTGATACTCGTCTTCACGGTTGAATTTATGCGATTGAGTCGTAAATGACAAGATATATTTGCGAGTTAGTCTTATTGCCTGAATAATTTGTTTTATATGGGTTTCCGTAGTGCTGGGTTAAGCTTTAGTTAGTCACAGAGCTAGACTGAGTTCGTAATGGTGGGATATATTATTCTAAATATTTCATTCCATTATCGTTTGGTCATTTTTCGTTCATCCAATAATAATAATTATGTGATCACCTGCATGGACAGGGGCTATCAGTTCACACTCGTTTTGCCAATTCAAAGATTTCTGGCTAAAAGATGCTCTACACACCACCACCTTGGGGAATCGACATCGGAATCTACTGGATGTAAACCATACGCAGAATCAATGCGCAATGAAATTCATTTTTATGCCACTGCAGGTAAAGATAATATTGCATATGAAATTGAGAAAATATATCAGTTCAGATATGTTATATATATATATATATATATATATATATATATATATATATATATATATATATATATATATATATATATATATATATATTTTATATATATATATATATATATATATATATATATATATATATATATATATGTATATATATATGTATATATATATATATATATATATATATATATATATATATATATATATATATATATATATATATATATATATATATATATATATATATATATATATATATATATATAGAGTTATATAGTTATATAAAGTTATATATAGTTATATATATATATATATATATATATATATATATATATATATATATATATATATATATATATATATATATATATTAGCTTGGGGTCCCTCTTGCCAACTGAAAAAAAAAATAGGTGAGGAAATATATACACAATAGCTGAAAATATCAGTGTATTAATCTATGTGCTCTAATACTGTGAAAATTATTCTAAGGTGTGATATCTATCTATGATATTTTTGCATTGTGTATGTATATATATATTATATATATATATATATATATATATATATATATATATATATATATATATATATATATATATATATATATTATGAATACCCACAGTATATTTTAAGGAAACAGTGGAATAAATTTTATTTTCTGAATTTTCTACTCCCTTGAAAAAAATAAAGACTGAAGATGGGAATCAGCTCCTTTATGAAAATTATAACATGAATAGTGTTAAACAACTTGACAGTAGAGTAAAGAGTAAGAATAAAAAGGGCCTTTCTGCTTGTGTTTGTCTTGTTACCTCATTCTACATGGCTTGTTTGTGCAATAGAAAACAAGCAAGCAGGTATATTAGACTATGAAACATGGAAGCAGAACTGTGAGCCTTTCGATTGTGTTTGTTTGTTAAAAATAAATCAAGCCAGTGAAAATATCAGACAATATCTTATATATTATAAACAAAACAAGCAAACAAGGAAATCAATTTTAGGTCTTGGTTTGTAATTAAGAAGAACGAACAATCCGTAATGCAGTTAGACTTTATTGATTATTGAGGTGCTGTTTACAGTGATGCTTGTTTTCTCGTGCTGGGAGATATAATTGATGAGAATTAGTATATAAATTAGCAGATGCATACATATGCAGTGGTCGTGAGAGTGAACGTTGGTTTGAAATGGTATATATATAAATATTTAATGCACCCCAGCTCACCCATCTTACCTCCTAGGCGGACAAAAGGTCACCACAGTCCTCCTCCCTCCGCCTTTATGCTTGGGTCACTCAAAGGGCAAGTATTCAAAGAATTTCTTCCATAAGACCTGACAGCCTTTACTGGTTTACCCACACCACTTACTCTTGTTGCAGGCTCCCAAAGCCCACCCATCCCAGTTTACACCATTGAGCAAGGGCGGGAAATCCATTGGCTTGCACCACCTATTCACAGTCTGTCACCACTCTTCGCTATATCTTGCATTCTCTCTTCTTTGCTCCACTGATATACCATGTGCACCTAATGCTCTTCTCAACTTGCTGGCTCATTCTAGGTATTCTTTTCTACTGAATCCCATCTAACTTTGTTCTCCACACTTTCTTTGCTAGTCGTCCATTACTCATTCTTTCCACAGGCTCAAACTCTGTCAGCACTCTTTTGCCTAACTTAACCAACAGCTCTCTTCCAACAACTATCCACTGCCTCACCTCTTTATTGTTCAATCTATTCTCTACACACCTACTATATTCTTCGAAGAAATAAGCTCCTTTACTTTTAATATGTTTTTCATTCAATGATATATGCACAATCACTCATTCATACTACTTTCTCTTTGCATTCATTCTTAAATACCTATTTCTCAACACATTTCTTCCCACCATGACAATTGCTAATGTCCTTCGAAGTGTAGCTCACCTCTGCATGCACTCCTCCATTAGCTGCTACATGGGACCCCAGATACTTAAAATTCTCAAATTCCTCAAGCATCTTTCTATCCATTCTTACATTCAACCTGCCATTAACATTTCCCATTCATCTCCTTGCTTTACAAACATTACCCATAACTTCCTTTTGTCACACACACTTACAAAGTCTAAAACTACCTATTTCACTTTAATCTCAGAATCAGTCACCAGTGCCTTGTCATCAGAAAACTAGCAGTTGACTTATTTACTTAAACATTCATTCTTTACTAGCTAATTCCAATCATCCGTGTAGTACTCTCTACTAATTCCTTGTTCATTCATTCATACGCACATTGGACAACCACGGTGGTATTACACAACCTTGACGCAACTCCACATTTATCTCAAACAGTCTTTCTCACCATTTCCGATTCTCAAAAACACTCTACTATTCCTGTATAAACTTTTAATTGTTTTCACCAGATTTTCTTTTCTTCCATACAACCGCAACTTGCTCCATAATAGCAACCCAGTCGTACGCTCTTTCCAAGTCCATGAAAGCTTAAGAAATGTACTTATATCTCACACACTTGTTTTACAACAAACATTTGATAGAGGACAGACTTTTCCTCTTCTGAATCCCCATAGTTTTAAAAATTTGCAATGGTCTCTTTGTTTACACCTGTAATTGTTGCAATTGCTTTTAACAAGCAACTTTGCTCGCTAATAATGGGTCATTAAAATCGCAATTATTGTAATCGCGGAGTAAGAGACTTGGTACGAATACTGCTTGTGTAGTAATTTCCAATGCCCTCGTTTGTTTTTGTTTGTTTACTCAAGATGAATGTTATACATTTGCAATTTTCCTGGCAAATCCGATGTGTAAATTTTCCTCTATTATATATGATTTAAGAAAAGTGTGAGTGTGAGTGTGTGTGTTTGTTTATGCATACTTTTTTTGATTGTGTAAGACCTTATGCTCGTAACTCTGCCTGCTTGGTCTTTTTCTTCCTTTTACAGACACTTATCATGTCTCTCATTACCAATATGTTTTAATTTCGCATTTACCATTCATTTGCTTAGGAAACTCAGAAGATGCTTTTTATTCTTACACGCAATAAAAGACAAAAAAGAAAGTTCCATCTATCCTTCGATAAACTATTCACGTGTATCTATCTCCAGATTTTTAAGAGATCAAATCTTGAATTATATTAGTAGCATGAAAACCATTAGTTTCAATTAATAATAATAATAA
>JAXCGZ010016293.1:0-23973 GCA_037179515.1 Halocaridina rubra
CACTACACCACAGATGGTTAAAAGGAATCCAACCTTATAGCTTATATCTGCTATACTTAGGAATGAACGCATTCTAACTGAATGCCACTATGTTCATATTACAGATTCCCCAACCTCACTCGTGATTTTATTTTAGCATTTAATTCAATTCCCAATCTCATTCATGCAATGAAATAATCTATTAAGCACATTACATATGTGAAAACATGAATCATTTTTTATCCCGACCGGGACTCAAACCTAGGACTTATGATTACTAAGTCAAGGCGCTACCACTACACCACAGAAGGTTAAAAGGAATCCAACCTTATAGCTTTTATCTGCTATACTTAGGAATGACCGCATTCTAACTGAATGCCACTATTTTCATATTACAGATTCCCCAACCTCACTCGTGGCTTCATTTTAGCATTTAATTCAATTCCCAATCTCATTCGGGCCATGAAATAATCAATTAAGCACAATACATATATGAAAACATGAATCGTTTTTTACCCCGACCGTGACTCGAACCTAGGACTTATGATTACTAAGTCAAGGCGCTACCACTACACCACAGAATGTTAAAAGGAATCCAACCTTATAACTTATATCTGCTATACTTAGGAATAAACGCATTCTATCTGAATGCCACTATGTTCATATTACAGATTCCCCAACCTCATTCGTGGCTTCATTTTAGCATTTAATTCAATTCCCAATCTCATTCGGGCCATGAAATAATCTATTAAGCACATTAACTCAGCCATTGGGAACCCAAACAAGCACTGGGCAACCAATGCCGGTCCCAAGCCCGGATAAATGAGGAGGGTTATCAGGATAGGGCTAGCAACCCACTGATGTAAAAACCTCTATGCTCAAGCTATGCATGGCACACCAAAGAGAAATGGCCCCCAGTCCCCGGCAGCCTTTGAATAGGAGGGGGGTGCAAAGAATCCCCGGGTTGGGACGGACCTCTTCGATTACGACCGCAACTGAACTTGGACAAACGAATTTGAATAATGGAAATAAACTTCGCTTTGGTATAATTAACGTAGCTACTCTCAGAAATAAGGAGGAGGAGCTGGTTGAGGTGATGAAGATGAGGCGGCTGTCTCTGCTGGCCCTATCGGAAACCAGGCTGAGAGGTAGTGGCGATAGGATTGCCCATGAGGACTATAGACTGATCTACAGTGGGGGAGACGATTCAAAGCATGGCGTTGGATTTCTCCTGGAACCAACATTGGGAGACGCTGTGGAAAAAGTGACCCACATAAGTGCAAGGATGGTCGAAATTGATTTGAAAATTGAAGATGGGGTCAGTATTATACAAGTATATGTGCCACAACAGGGCCGACCAACAGCTGAGAAGGAGGAATTCTATGTGGAGCTGCAGGAGACAGTGGACAGTGTCAAATACCAGAATAATGTGATCATATGTGGAGACTTCAATGGACACATAGGATGCGACAGAAGGAATTATGATAGTAATATGGGAGCATTCAGCGTGGGAGACCAAAATGAAGCAGGAGTCAGAATTTTGGATTTTGCTAAAATCAATAACATGCAAATAATGAATACATATTATAAGCACAGAATGAGTCAAAAGTGGACTTGGTACAGATACAATAGTAACACACACACTTACTCACAGAGCTCTATGATTGACCTTTTTCTGACAAACAACAGAGGCATATTTTACGATGTCAAGGCAATTCCATCTGTGTCATTAGATGCAGATCACAGACTGGTCTTGGCGAAAATAAACATCAAAAAACCAAACAGAAACAGATGCAGAGGAGCAAAACGATATAAGCTGAGCAAAATAAGAGTGGAGGCAACAAAGGAGGAGTTGGGACGGAGTATCAAGACTAAGCTGGAAAATGTTGATATGGGGGAGGTGGGAGACAGCTCTGAATCAATGTGGAACAGTTTCAAGACTGAAGTTGCTGAAGCTGCAAGCGAAGTCCTAGGCCAGAAAGTACCATATAGAGGACAAAAGAAGAGAACCCCTTGGTGGAATGAAGAAGTGAAAAGTGCGGTGAAAGCCAAAATGAATGGGTTCAGAAGATGGCTAAAAACAAGATCCCAAGGGGATAGAGCACAGTATGAATTGGCCAGAAATGAAGCTCAGAGGATAAAAAGAAAAGCAAAAACAGATAGTTGGAAAAAGATTGGGGAGGAGTTGGAGTCTGACTATGAAGGAACCAGGAAACTTTTATACAACCTAGCAAGGAATTACCGAGGAAAAAGAAATAATACCAGCTATGCAATAAAGGATAAGACTGGATCTCTCTTAACCGAGCACAACGAAATATCGCAGAGATGGAGGGAGTATTTTGATGAAATGCTAAATATACCAAGTAACCAGGGGATACCCGAAAACCATATCATCCGGAGAGATGGAGAGGTGGAACTCATCACTATGAATGAAGTGAAGGTGGCTATGGCAAGGATGAGAAACGGAAGAGCCCCCGGAGAGGATGGCTTGCCGGTGGAGCTGCTGAAGGCGGGGGGGGGAAAGTGTGGTTAAGAAATTGTTGGACATATGTAACGCTGCCTACCTTACAGAAATCGTACCTCCAGATTGGCAGAAGGGAATTATCAGCCCAATTCTGAAAAAGGGGGACAAGACTGAATGCGACAATCACCGAGGAGTGACATTGCTGTCCCATGCTGGAAAAATTTATACTCGAATTTTGGAAGGAAGGTTGAGACGATGTGTGGAGGACGTTTTGGATGATAGCCAATATGGTTTCAGACCGGGACGTAGTACTACTGACCCAATATTTGCTGTTAAAATGTTACTGGAAAAAAGCTGGGAATGGGGCATTGACAAATATGCCCTATTTATCGATCTCCAAAAGGCTTTTGACTGTGTAAATAGGAACCACCTATGGAACATATTAATGGATGAACACTATAGAGTGCCACCGAAGTTGGTGAGAGCAATAGTAAGTGTATATTCAAGTTGCACCAGCAGAGTAAGAACTCAGAAAATTGAGAGCGAGGAGTTCTCCATCAAGTCGGGTGTAAGACAAGGCGATGTGCTTTCACCACTTCTGTTCATAGTGTTCATGGATAAATGCATAAGAGACATAAAGATCGGCGAGAATGGAGAGGAAACTTTGTTGTATGCAGATGATGTGGTGGTGCTGGCTAGTTCCGCAGCAGATATCCAAGAAGTAGCAACTAAATGGTGGACTGGAATGGAGAGTAACGGAATGAAGATCAATACCCAAAGAGGTAAAACTGAGATAATGGTCATATCAAGAAACAAAGAACGGCTGCTAGATATATATATTGGTCAGGACAAACTTCACCAGGTTGACAACTACACCCATTTGGGGGTAAATGTCGGAAGTAACAACATGCAGGAGGTAGAAATAAATAACAGAATTGCGAAATATAACAGAAATGTTGGGTTGATGTACCCTCTACTCCGAGATGCCAACATACCAATGAAGTGCAAAGTCACAATTTATCAAAGCATCTTAAAGCCGATATTGCTCTACGGATCAGAGACCTGGTCGCTCACAACGAAGACAAAATCAAAGCTGCAAGCGGCCGAAATGAAAGTACTCAGGCTAATCAAGAATGTTACAAGAAGAGACAAAATTAGAAATGAGTACATTAGGAATGAAGTGAATGTGCTACCCCTGCTGGATGATATAGAAAAGAGCAAGCTGCGGTGGTACGGACATGTAATGAGGATGGAAGAACATAGAAAACCAAAGAAGTACCTTATTTGGAAGCCGCAAGGGAAGAGGCCAGTGGGCCGACCAAGGAAAAGATGGCTGGAAGGTGTGGCGACGGCTTTGGAAAGGAGAGGAACGTCTCTGCGGGAAGTGGAAGAAAATAACTGGTACGAAGAACGAGAAGACTGGAGAGGGTTTCTAAGAGGAGTGCCAGCTGACAGACAGTAGTGTCTACCAGGCATCTTGGTGATAAAGGTGATAAAAGCACATTACATATGTGAAAACATGAATCATTTTTTATCCCGACCGGGACTCGAACCTAGGACTTATGATTACTAAGTCAAGGCGCTACCACTACACCACAGAAGGTTAAAAGGAATCCAACCTTATAGCTTATATCTGCTTTACTTAGGAATGACCGCATTCTAACTGAATGCCACTATGTTCATATTACAGATTCCCCAACCTCACTCGTGGCTTCATTTTAGCATTTAATTCAATTCCCAATCTCATTCAGGCCATGAAATAATCTATTAAGCACAATACATATATGAAAACATGAATCGTTTTTTACCCCGACCGTGACTCGAACCTAGGACTTATGATTAATAAGTCAAGGCGCTACCACTACACCACAGAATGTTAAAAGGAATCCAACCTTATAACTTATATCTGCTATACTTAGGAATAAACACATTCTATTTGAATGCCACTATGTTCATATTACAGATTCCCCAACCTCATTCGTGGCTTCATTTTAGCATTTAATTCAATTCCCAATCTCATTTGGGCCATGAAATAATCTATTAAGTACATTACATATGTGAAAACATGAATCATTTTTTACCCCGACCGGGACTCGAACCTAGGACTTATGATTACTATGTCAAGGCGCTACCACTACACCACAGAAGGTTAAAAGGAATCCAACCTTATAGCTTATATCTGCTATGCTTAGGAATAAACGCATTCTAACTGAATGCCACTATGTTCATATTACAGATTCCCCAACCTCACTCGTGGCTTCATTTTAGCATTTAATTCAATTCCCAATCTCATTCGGGCCATGAAATAATCGATTAAGCACATTACATATGTGAAAACATGAATCATTTTTTACCCCGACCGGGACTCGATCCTAGGACTTATGATTACTAAGTCAAGGCGCTACCACTACACCACAGAAGGTTAAAAGGAATCCAACCTAATAGCTTATATCTGCTATACATAGGAATGAACACATTCTAACTGAATACTACTATGTTCATATTACAGATTCCCCAACCTCACTCGTGGCTTCATTTTAGCATTTAATTCAATTCCAATCTCATTCGGGTCATAAAATAATCTAATAAGCTCATTACATAAGTGAGAACATGAATCATTTTTTACCCCGATCGGTACTCGAACCTAGGACTTATGATTACTAAGTCAAGGCGCTACCATTACACCACAGAAGGCTAAAAGGAATCCAACCTTATAGCTTATATCTGCTATACTTAGGAATGAACGCATTCAGACTGAATGCCACTATGTTCATATTACAGATTCCAAAGCATTAGTCGTGGCTTCATTTTAGCATTTAATTCAATTATCAATCTTTTTCGGGATTTGAAATAATCTATTAAGCACATTATATAAGTGAAAACATGAATCATTTTTTACCCCGACCGGGACTCGAACCTAGGACTTATGATTACTAAGTCAAGGCACTACCACTACACCACAGAAGGTTAAAAGGAATCCAACCTTATAGCTTAAATTTGCTATACTTAGGAATGAACGCATTCTAACTGAATGCCACTATGTTTATATTACAGATTCCCCAACCTCACTCGTGGCTTCATTTTAGCATTTAATTCAATTCCCAATCTCATTCGGGCCATGAAATAATCTATTAAGCACATTACATATGTGAAAACATGAATCATTTTTTACCCCAACTGGGACTCGAACCTAAGACTTATGATTACTAAGTCAAGGTGCTACCACTACACCACAGAAGGTTAAAAGGAATCCAACCTTATAGCTTATATCTGCTATACTTAGGAATGAACGCATTCTAACTGAATGCCACTATGTTCATATTACAGATACCCCAACCTCACTCGTGGCTTCATTTTATCATTTAATTCAATTCCCAATCTCATTCGGGCCATGAAATAATCTATTAAGCAAATTACATATTTGAAAACATGAATCATTTTTTACACCGACCAGGACTCGAACCTAGGACTTATGATTACTAAGTCAAGGCACTACAACTACACCACAGAAGCTTAAAAGGAATCCAACCTTATAGCTTATATCTGCTATACTTAGGAATGAATGCATTCTAACTGAATGCCACTATAATGTTCATATTACAGATTCCCCAACCTCACTCGTGTCTTCATTTTAGCATTTAATTCAATTCCCAATCTCATTCGGGCCATGAAATAATCTAATTAGCACATTACATATGTGAAAACATGAATCATTTCTTACCCCGACCGGGACTCGAACCTAGGACTTATGATTACTAAGTCAAGGCGCTACCACTACACCACAGAAGGTTAAAAGGAATCCAACCTTATAGGTTATATCTGCTATACTAAGGAATGAACGCATTCTAACTGAATGCCACTATGTTCATATTACAGATTCCCCAACCTCACTCGTGGCTTCATTTTAGCATTTAATTCAATTTCCAATATCATTCGGGCCATGAAATAATCTATTAAGCACATTACATATGTGAAAACATGAATCATTTTTTACACCGACTGGGACTCGAACCTAGGACTTATGATTACTAAGTCAAGGCACTACAACTACACCACAGAAGCTTAAAAGGAATCCAACCTTATAGCTTATATCTGCTATACTTAGGAATGAATGCATTCTAACTGAATGCCACTATAATGTTCATATTACAGATTCCCCAACCTCACTCGTGGCTTCATTTTAGCATTTAATTCTATTCCCAATCTCATTCGGGTCATGAAATAATCTATTAAGCACATTACATATGTGAAAACCTGAATCATTTTTTGCCCCGACCGGGACTCGAACCTAGGACTTATGATTACTAAGTCAAGGCGCTACCACTACACCACAGAAGGTTAAAAGGAATCCAACCTTATAGCTTTTATCTGCTATACTTAGGAATGAACGCATTCTAACTAAATGCCACTATGTTCATATTACAGATTCCCCAACCTCACTCGTGGTTTCATTTTAGCATTTAATTCAATTCCCAATCTCATTCGGGCCATGAAATAATCTATTAAGCACATTACATATGTGAAAACATTAATCATTTTTTGCCCCGACCGGGACTCGAACCTAGGACATATGATTAATAAGTCAAGGCGCTACCACTACACCACAGAAGCTTAAAAGGAAGCCAACCTTATAGCTTATATCTGCTATACTTAGGAATGAATGCATTCTAAGTGAATGCCACTTTGTTCATATTACAGATTCCCCAACCTCACTCGTGGCTTCATTTTAGCATTTAATTCAATTCCCAATCTCATTCGGGCCATGAAATAATCTATTAAGCACATTACATATGTGAAAACATGAATCATTTTTTACCCCGACCGGGTCTCGAACCTAGGACTTATGATTACTAAGTCAAGGCGCTACCACTACACCACAGAAGGTTAAAAGGAATCCAACCATATAGCTTATATCTGCTATACTTAGGACTGAACGCATTCTAACTGAATGCCACTATGTTCATATTACATATTCCCCAACCTTACTCGTGCCTTCATTTTAGCATTTAATTCAATTCCCAATCTCATTCGGGCCATGAAATAATCTATTAAGCACATTACATATGTGAAAACATGAATCATTTTTTACCCCGACCGAGACTCGAACCTAAGACTTATGATTACTAAGTCAAGGCGCTACCACTACACCACAGAAGGTTAAAAGGAATCCAACCTTATAGCTTATATCTGCTATACTTAGGAATGAACGCATTCTAACTGAATGCCACTATGTTCATATTACAGATACCCCAACCTCACTCGTGGCTTCATTTTAGCATTTAATTCAATTCCCAATCTCATTCGGGCCATGAAATAATCTATTAAGCACATTACATATGTGAAAACATGAATCATTTTTTACACCGACCGGGACTCGAACCTAGGACTTATGATTACTAAGTCAAGGCACTACAACTACACCACAGAAGGTTAAAAGGAATCCAAACTTATAGCTTATATCTGCTATACTTAGGAATGAATGCATTCTAACTGAATGCCACTATAATGTTCATATTACAGATTCCCCAACCTCACTCGTGGCTTCATTTTAGAATTTAATTCAATTCCCAATCTCATTCGGGCCATGAAATAATCTATAAAGCACATTACATATGTGAAAACATGAATCATTTCTTACCCCAACCGGGACTCGAACCTAGGACTAATGATTACTAAGTAAAGGCGATACCACTACACCACAGATGGTTAAAGGGAATCCAACCTTATAGCTTATATCTGCTATACTTAGGAATGAACGCATTCTAACTGAATGCCGCTATGTTCATATTACAGATTCCCCAACCTCACTCGTGATTTTATTTTAGCATTTAATTCAATTCCCAATCTCATTCGGTCAATGAAATAATCTATTAAGCACATTACATATGTGAAAACATGAATCATTTTTTACCCCGACCGGGACTAGAACCTAGGACTTATGATTACTAAGTCAAGGCGCTACCACTACACCACAGAAGGTTAAAAGGAATCCAACCTTATAGCTTATATCTGCTATGCTTAGGAATGAATGCATTCTAACTGAATGCCACTATGTTCATATTACAGATTCCCCAACCTCACTCGTGGCTTCATTTTAGCATTTAATTCAATTCCCAATCTCATTCGGGCCATGAAATAATCTATTAAGCACATTACATATGTGAAAACATGAATCATTTTTTACCCCGTCCAGGTCTCGAACCTAGGACTTATGATTACTAAGTCAAGGCGCTACCACTACACCACAGAAGGTTAAAAGGAATCCAACCTTATAGCTTATATCTGAATGCCACTATGTTCATATTACATATTTCCCAACCTCACTCGTGGCTTCATTTTAGCATTTAATTCAATTCCCAATCTCGTTCGGGCCATGAAATAATCTATTAAGCACATTACATATGTGAAAACATGAATCATTTTTTATCCCGACCGGGACTCGAACCTAGGACTTATGATTACTAAGTCAAGGCGCTACCACTACACCACAGAAGGTTAAAAGGAATCCAACCTTATAGCTTTTATCTGCTATACTTAGGAATGACCGCATTCTAACTGAATGCCACTATGTTCATATTACAGATTCCCCAACCTCACTCGTGGCTTCATTTTAGCATTTAATTCAATTCCCAATCTCATTCGGGCCATGAAATAATCTATTAAGCACAATACATATATGAAAACATGAATCGTTTTTTACCCCGACCGTGACTCGAACCTAGGACTTATGATTACTAAGTCAAGGCGCTACAAATACACCACAGAATGTTAAAAGGAATCCAACCTTATAACTTATATCTGCTATACTTAGGAATAAACGCATTCTATCTGAATGCCACTATGTTCATACTACAGATTCCCCAACCTCATTCGTGGCTTCATTTTAGCATTTAATTCAATTCCCAATCTCATTCGGGCCATGAAATAATCTATTAAGTACATTACATATGTGAAAACATGAATCATTTTTTACCCCGACCGGGACTCGATCCTAGGACTTATGATTACTAAGTCAAGGCGCTACCATTACACCACAGAAGGCTAAAAGGAATCCAACCTTATAGCTTATATCTGCTATACATAGGAATAAACGCATTCTAACTGAATACTACTATGTTCATATTACAGATTCCCCAACCTCACTCGTGGCTTCATTTTAGCATTTAATTCAATTCCAATCTCCTTCGGGTCATAAAATAATCTATTAAGCTCATTACATAAGTGAGAACATGAATCATTTTTTACCCCGATCGGGACTCGAACCTAAGACTTATGATTACTAAGTCAAGGCGCTACCACTACACCACAGAAGGTTAAAAGGAATCCAACCTTATAGCTTATATCTGCTACACTTAGGAATGAATGCATTCTAACTGAATGCCACTTTGTTCATATTACAGATACCCCAACCTCACTCGTGGCTTCATTTTATCATTTAATTCAATTCCCAATCTCATTCGGGCCATGAAATAATCTATTAAGCAAATTACATATGTGAAAACATGAATCATTTTTTACACCGACCAGGACTCGAACCTAGGACTTATGATTACTAAGTCAAGGCACTACCACTACACCACAGAATGTTAAAAGGAATCCAACCTTATAGCTTATATCCGCTATACTAAGGTATGAACGCATTCTAACTGAATGCCACTATGTTCATATTACAGATTCCCCAACCTCACTCGTGGCTTCATTTTAGCATTTAATTCAATTCCCAATCTCATTCGGGCCATGAAATAATCTATTAAGCACATTACATATGTGAAAACATGAATCATTTTTTACCCCGACCGGGACTCGAACCTAGGACTTATGATTACTAAGTCAAGGCGCTACCACTACACCACAGAAGGCTAAAAGGAATCCAACCTTATAGCTTATATCTGCTATACATAGGAATAAACGCATTCTAACTGAATACTACTATGTTCATATTACAGATTCCCCAACCTCACTCGTGGCTTCATTTTAGCATTTAATTCAATTCCAATCTCATTCGGGTCATAAAATAATCTATTAAGCACATTACATAAGTGAGAACATGAATCATTTTTTACCCCGACCGGGACTCGAACCTAAGACTTATGATTACTAAGTCAAGGCGCTACCACTACACCACAGAAGGTTAAAAGGAATCCAACCTTATAGCTTATATCTGCTATACTTAGGAATGAACGCATTCTAACTGAATGCCACTATGTTCATATTACAGATACCCCAACCTCACTCGTGGCTTCATTTTAGCATTTAATTCAATTCCCAATCTCATTCGGGCCATGAAATAATCTATTAAGCACATTACATATGTGAAAACATGAATCATTTTTTACACCGACCGGGACTCGAACCTAGGACTTATGATTACTAAGTCAAGGCACTACAACTACACCACAGAAGGTTAAAAGGAATCCAAACTTATAGCTTATATCTGCTATACTTAGGAATGAATGCATTCTAACTGAATGCCACTATAATGTTCATATTACAGAATCCCCAACCTCACTCGTGGCTTCATTTTAGAATTTAATTCAATTCCCAATCTCATTCGGGCCATGAAATAATCTATAAAGCACATTACATATGTGAAAACATGAATCATTTCTTACCCCAACCGGGACTAGAACCTAGGACTAATGATTACTAAGTAAAGGCGATACCACTACACCACAGATGGTTAAAAGGAATCCAACCTTATAGCTTATATCTGCTATACTTAGGAATGAACGCATTCTAACTGAATGCCGCTATGTTCATATTACAGATTCCCCAACATCACTCGTGATTTTATTTTAGCATTTAATTCAATTCCCAATCTCATTCGGGCAATGAAATAATCTATTAAGCACATTACATATGTGAAAACATAAATCATTTTTTACCCCGACTGGGACTAGAACCTAGGACTTATGATTACTAAGTCAAGGCGCTACCACTACACCACAGAAGGTTAAAAGGAATCAAACCTTATAGCTTATATCTGCTATACTTAGGAATGAATGCATTCTAACTGAATGCCACTATGTTCATATTACAGATTCCCCAACCTCACTCGTGGCTTCATTTTAGCATTTAATTCAATTCCCAATCTCATTCGGGCCATGAAATAATCTATTAAGCACATTACATATGTGAAAACAGGAATTATTTTTTACCCCGACCAGGTCTCGAACCTAGGACTTATGATTACTTAGTCAAGGCGCTACCACTACACCACAGAAGGTTAAAAGGAATCCAACCTTATAGCTTATATCTGAATGCCACTATGTTCATATTACATATTCCCAACCTCGCTCGTGGCTTCATTTTAGCATTTAATTCAATTCCCAATCTCATTCGAGCCATGAAATAATCTATTAAGCACACTAAATATGTGAAAACATGAATTATTTTTTACCCCTACCGGGACTCGAACCTAGGACTTATGATTGCTAAGTCAAGGCGCTACCACTACACCACAGAAGATTAAAAGGAATCCAACCTTATAGCTTATATCTCCTATAGTCAGGAATGAACGCATTCTAACTGAATGCCACTACGTTCATATTACAGATTCCCCAACCCCACTCGTGGCTTCATTTTAGCATTTAATTCAATTCCCAATCTCATTCGGGCCATAAAATAATCTATTAAGCACATTACATATGTGAAAACATGAATAATTTTTTACCCCGACCGGGACTCGAACCTAAGACTTATGATTACTAAGTCAAGGCGCTACCATTACACCACAGAAGGTTAAAAGGAATCCAGCCTTATAGCTTATATCTGCTATACTTAGGAATGACCGCATTCTAACTGAATGCCACTATGTTCATATTACAGATTCCCCAACCTCACTCGTGGCTTCATTTTAGCATTTAATTCAATTCCCAATCTCATTCGGGCCATGAAATAATCTATTAAGCACAATACATATATGAAAACATGAATCGTTTTTTACCCCGACCGTGACTCGAACCTAG
Source organism: Halocaridina rubra (assembly GCA_037179515.1). Classification (NCBI taxonomy): domain Eukaryota; kingdom Metazoa; phylum Arthropoda; class Malacostraca; order Decapoda; family Atyidae; genus Halocaridina; species Halocaridina rubra. Next base: position 12,412 of record JAXCGZ010016293.1, read on the forward strand.
GACTTATGATTACTAAGTCAAGGCGCTACCACTACACCACAGAAGGTTAAAAGGAATCCAACCTTATAACTTATATCTGCTATACTTAGGAATAAACGCATTCTATCTGAATGCCACTATGTTCATATTACAGATTCCCCAACCTCATTCGTGGCTTCATTTTAGCATTTAATTCAATTCCCAATCTCATTCGGGCCATGAAATAATCTATTAAGTTCATTACATATGTGAAAACATGAATCATTTTTTACCCCGACCGTGACTCGAACCTAGGACTTATGATTACTAAGTCAAGGCGCTACCACTACACCACAGAAGGTTAAAAGGAATCCAACCTTATAGCTTATATCTGCTATGCTTAGGAATAAACGCATTCTAACTGAATGCCACTATGTTCATATTAAAGATACCCCAACCTCACTCGTGGCTTCATTTTAGCATTTAATTCAATTGCCAATCTCATTCGGGCCATGAAATAATCAATTAAGCACATTACATATGTGAAAACATGAATCATTTTTTACACCGACCGGGACTCGAACCTAGGACTTATGATTACTAAGTCAAGGCACTACAACTACACTACAGAAGGTTAAATGGAATCCAAACTTATAGCTTATATATGCTATACTTAGGAATGAATGCATTCTAACTGAATGCCACTATAATGTTCATATTACAGATTCCCCAACCTCACTCGTGGCTTCATTTTAGAATTTACTTCAATTCCCAATCTCATTCGGGCCATGAAATAATCTATAAAGCACATTACATATGTGCAAACATGAATCATTTCTTACCCCAACCGGACTCGAACCTAGGACTAATGATTACTAAGTCAAGGCGATACCACTACACCACAGATGGTTAAAAGGAATCCAACCTTATAGCTTATATCTGCTATACTTAGGAATGAACGCATTCTAACTGAATGCCACTATGTTCATATTACAGATTCCCCAACCTCACTCGTGATTTTATTTTAGCATTTAATTCAATTCCCAATCTCATTCGGTCAATGAAATAATCTATTAAGCACATTACATATGTGAAAACATGAATCATTTTTTACCCCGACCGGGACTAGAACCTAGGACTTATGATTACTAAGTCAAGGCGCTACCACTACACCAGAGAAGGTTAAAAGGAATCCAACCTTATAGCTTATATCTGTTATACTTAGGAATGAATGCATTCTAACTGAATGCCACTATGTTCATATTACAGATTCTCCAACCTCACTCGTGGCTTCATTTTAGCATTTAATTCAATTCCCAATCTTATTCGGGCCATGAAATAATCTATTAAGCACATTACATATGTGAAAACATGAATCATTTTTTACCCCGTCCAGGTCTCGAACCTAGGACTTATGATTACTAAGTCAAGGCGCTACCACTACACCACAGAAGGTTAAAAGGAATCCAACCTTATAGCTTATATCTGAATGCCACTATGTTCATATTACATATTTCCCAACCTCACTCGTGGCTTCATTTTAGCATTTAATTCAATTCCCAATCTCGTTCGGGCCATGAAATAATCTATTAAGCACATTACATATGTGAAAACATGAATCATTTTTTATCCCGACCGGGACTCGAACCTAGGACTTATGATTACTAAGTCAAGGCGCTACCACTACACCACAGAAGGTTAAAAGGAATCCAACCTTATAGCTTTTATCTGCTATACTTAGGAATGACCGCATTCTAACTGAATGCCACTATGTTCATATTACAGATTCCCCAACCTCACTCGTGGCTTCATTTTAGCATTTAATTCAATTCCCAATCTCATTCGGGCCATGAAATAATCTATTAAGCACAATACATATATGAAAACATGAATCGTTTTTTACCCCGACCGTGACTCGAACCTAGGACTTATGATTACTAAGTCAAGGCGCTACAAATACACCACAGAATGTTAAAAGGAATCCAACCTTATAACTTATATCTGCTATACTTAGGAATAAACGCATTCTATCTGAATGCCACTATGTTCATACTACAGATTCCCCAACCTCATTCGTGGCTTCATTTTAGCATTTAATTCAATTCTCAATCTCATTCGGGCCATGAAATAATCTATTAAGTACATTACATATGTGAAAACATGAATCATTTTTTACCCCGACCGGGACTCGATCCTAGGACTTATGATTACTAAGTCAAGGCGCTACCATTACACCACAGAAGGCTAAAAGGAATCCAACCTTATAGCTTATATCTGCTATACATAGGAATGAACGCATTCTAACTGAATACTACTATGTTCATATTACAGATTCCCCAACCTCACTCGTGGCTTCATTTTAGCATTTAATTCAATTCCAATCTCATTCGGGTCATAAAATAATCTATTAAGCTCATTACATAAGTGAGAACATGAATCATTTTTTACCCCGATCGGGACTCGAACCTAAGACTTATGATTACTAAGTCAAGGCGCTACCACTACACCACAGAAGGTTAAAAGGAATCCAACCTTATAGCTTATATCTGCTACACTTAGGAATGAATGCATTCTAACTGAATGCCACTTTGTTCATATTACAGATACCCCAACCTCACTCGTGGCTTCATTTTATCATTTAATTCAATTCCCAATCTCATTCGGGCCATGAAATAATCTATTAAGCAAATTACATATGTGAAAACATGAATCATTTTTTACACCGACCAGGACTCGAACCTAGGACTTATGATTACTAAGTCAAGGCACTACCACTACACCACAGAATGTTAAAAGGAATCCAACCTTATAGCTTATATCCGCTATACTAAGGTATGAACGCATTCTAACTGAATGCCACTATGTTCATATTACAGATTCCCCAACCTCACTCGTGGCTTCATTTTAGCATTTAATTCAATTCCCAATCTCATTCGGGCCATGAAATAATCTATTAAGCACATTACATATGTGAAAACATGAATCATTTTTTATCCCGACCGGGACTCGAATCTAGGACTTATGATTACTAAGTCAAGGCGCTACCACTACACCACAGAAGGTTAAAAGGAATCCAACCTTATAGCTTATATCTGCTATACTTAGGAATGACCGCATTCTAACTGAATGACACTATGGTCATATTACAGATTCCCTAACCTCACTCGTGGCTTCATTTTAGCATTTAATTCAATTTCCAATCTCATTCGGGCCATGAAATAATCTATTAAGCACATTACATATGTGAAAACATGAATCATTTTTTACACCGACCGGGACTCGAACCTAGGACTTATGATTACTAAGTCAAGGCACTACAACTACACCACAGAAGCTTAAAAGGAATCCAACCTTATAGCTTGTATCTGCTATACTTAGGAATGAATGCATTCTAACTGAATGCCACTATAATGTTCATATTACAGATTCCCCAACCTCACTCGTGGCTTCATTTTAGCATTTAATTCTATTCCCAATCTCATTCGGGTCATGAAATAATCTATTAAGCACATTACATATGTGAAAACATGAATCATTTTTTACCCCGATAGGGACTCGAACCTAGGACTTATGATTACTAAGTCAAGGCGCTACCACTACACCACAGAAGGTTAAAAGGAATCCAACCTTATAGCTTATATCTGCTATACTTAGGAATGAACGCATTCTAACTGAATGCCACTATGTTCATATTACAGATTCCCCAACCTCACTCGTGGTTTCATTCGGGCCATGAAATAATCTATTAAGCACATTACATATGTGAAAACATTAATCATTTTTTGCCCCGACCGGGACTCGAACCTAGGACTTATGATTAATAAGTCAAGGCGCTACCACTACACCACAGAAGCTTAAAAGGAAGCCAACCTTATAGCTTATATCTGCTATACTTAGGAATGAATGCATTCTAAGTGAATGCCACTTTGTTCATATTACAGATTCCCCAACCTCACTCGTGGCTTCATTTTAGCATTAAATTCAATTCCCAATCTCATTCGGGCCATGAAATAATCTATTAAGCACATTACATATGTGAAAACATGAATCATTTTTTACCCCGACCGGGACTCGAACCTAGGACTTATGATTACTAAGTCAAGGTTAAAAGGAATCCAACCTTATAGCTTATATCTGCTATACTTAGGAATGAACGCATTCTAACTGAATGCCACTATGTTCATATTACATATTCCCCAACCTTACTCGTGGCTTCATTTTAGCATTTAATTCAATTCCCAATCTCATTCGGGCCATGAAATAATCTATTAAGCACATTACATATGTGAAAACATGAATCATTTTTTACCCCGTCCAGGTCTCGAACCTAGGACTTATGATTACTAAGTCAAGGCGCTACCACTACACCACAGAAGGTTAAAAGGAATCCAACCTTATAGCTTATATCTGAATGCCACTATGTTCATATTACATATCCCCCAACCTCACTCGTGGCTTCATTTTAGCATTTAATTCAATTCCCAATCTTGTTCGGGCCATGAAATAATGTATTAAGCACATTACATATGTGAAAACATGAATCATTTTTTACCCCGACCGGGACTCGAACCTAAAACTTATGATTACTAAGTCAAGGCGCTACCACTACACCACAAAAGGTTAAAAGGAATCCAAACTTATAGCTTATATCTGCTATACTTAGGAATGAACGCATTCTAACTGAATGCCACTATGTTCATATTAAAGATACCCCAACCTCACTCGTGGCTTCATTTTAGCATTTAATTCAATTGCCAATCTCATTCGGGCCATGAAATAATCTATTAAGCACATTACATATGTGAAAACATGAATTATTTTTTACACCGACCGGGACTCGAACCTAGGACTTATGATTACTAAGTCAAGGCACTACAACTACACTACAGAAGGTTAAATGGAATCCAAACTTATAGCTTATATATGCTATACTTAGGAATGAATGCATTCTAACTGAATGCCACTATAATGTTCATATTACAGATTCCCCAACCTCACTCGTGGCTTCATTTTAGAATTTAATTCAATTCCCAATCTCATTCGGGCCATGAAATAATCTATAAAGCACATTACATATGTGCAAACATGAATCATTTCTTACCCCAACCGGACTCGAACCTAGGACTAATGATTACTAAGTCAAGGCGATACCACTACACCACAGATGGTTAAAAGGAATCCAACCTTATAGCTTATATCTGCTATGCTTAGGAATGAACGCATTCTAACTGAATGCCACTATGTTCATATTACAGATTCCCCAACCTCACTCGTGATTTTATTTTAGCATTTAATTCAATTCCCAATCTCATTCGGTCAATGAAATAATCTATTAAGCACATTACATATGTGAAAACATGAATCATTTTTTACCCCGACCGGGACTAGAACCTAGGACTTATGATTACTAAGTCAAGGCGCTACCACTACACCAGAGAAGGTTAAAAGGAATCCAACCTTATAGCTTATATCTGTTATACTTAGGAATGAATGCATTCTAACTGAATGCCACTATGTTCATATTACAGATTCTCCAACCTCACTCGTGGCTTCATTTTAGCATTTAATTCAATTCCCAATCTTATTCGGGCCATGAAATAATCTATTAAGCACATTACTTATAGCTTATATCTGAATGCCACTATGTTCATATTACATATTCCCCAACCTCACTCGTGGCTTCATTTTAGCATTTAATTCAATTCCCAATCTCGTTCGGGCCATGAAATAATCTATTAAGCACATTACATATGTGAAAACATGAATCATTTTTTATCCCGACCGGGACTCGAACCTAGGACTTATGATTACTAAGTCAAGGCGCTACCACTACACCACAGAAGGTTAAAAGGAATCCAACCTTATAACTTATATCTGCTATACTTAGGAATAAACGCATTCTATCTGAATGCCACTATGTTCATACTACAGATTCCCCAACCTCATTCGTGGCTTCATTTTAGCATTTAATTCAATTCACAATCTCATTCGGGCCATGAAATAATCTATTAAGTACATTACATATGTGAAAACATGAATCATTTTTTACCCCGACCGGGACTCGATCCTAGGACTTATGATTACTAAGTCAAGGCGCTACCATTACACCACAGAAGGCTAAAAGGAATCCAACCTTATAGCTTATATCTGCTATACATAGGAATGAACGCATTCTAACTGAATACTACTATGTTCATATTACAGATTCCCCAACCTCACTCGTGGCTTCATTTTAGCATTTAATTCAATTCCAATCTCATTCGGGTCATAAAATAATCTATTAAGTACATTACATAAGTGAGAACATGAATCATTTTTTACCCCGATCGGGACTCGAACCTAAGACTTATGATTACTAAGTCAAGGCGCTACCACTACACCACAGAAGGTTAAAAGGAATCCAACCTTATAGCTTATATCTGCTACACTTAGGAATGAATGCATTCTAACTGAATGCCACTATGTTCATATTACAGATACCCCAACCTCACTCGTGGCTTCATTTTATCATTTAATTCAATTCCCAATCTCATTCGGGCCATGAAATAATCTATTAAGCAAATTACATATGTGAAAACATGAATCATTTTTTACACCGACCAGGACTCGAACCTAGGACTTATGATTACTAAGTCAAGGCACTACCACTACACCACAGAAGGTTAAAAGGAATCCAACCTTATAGCTTATATCCGCTATACTAAGGTATGAACGCATTCTAACTGAATGCCACTATGTTCATATTACAGATTCCCCAATCTCACTCGTGGCTTCATTTTAGCATTTAATTCCATTCCCAATCTCATTCGGGCCATGAAATAATCTATTAAGCACATTACATATGTGAAAACATGAATCATTTTTTATCCCGACCGGGACTCGAACCTAGGACTTATGATTACTAAGTCAAGGCGCTACCACTACACCACAGAAGGTTAAAAGGAATCCAACCTTATAGCTTATATCTGCTATACTTAGGAATGACCGCATTCTAACTGAATGACACTATGGTCATATTACAGATTCCCTAACCTCACTCGTGGCTTCATTTTAGCATTTAATTCAATTTCCAATCTCATTCGGGCCATGAAATAATCTATTAAGCACATTACATATGTGAAAACATGAATCATTTTTTACACCGACCGGGACTCGAACCTAGGACTTATGATTACTAAGTCAAGGCACTACAACTACACCACAGAAGCTTAAAAGGAATCCAACCTTATAGCTTGTATCTGCTATACTTAGGAATGAATGCATTCTAACTGAATGCCACTATAATGTTCATATTACAGATTCCCCAACCTCACTCGTGGCTTCATTTTAGCATTTAATTCTATTCCCAATCTCATTCGGGTCATGAAATAATCTATTAAGCACATTACATATGTGAAAACATGAATCATTTTTTACCCCGATAGGGACTCGAACCTAGGACTTATGATTACTAAGTCAAGGCGCTTCCACTACACCACAGAAGGTTAAAAGGAATCCAACCTTATAGCTTATGTCTGCTATACTAAGGAATGAACACATTCTAACTGAATGCCACTATGTTCATATTACAGATTCCCCAACCTCACTCGTGGCTTCATTTTAGCATTTAATTCAATTCCCAATCTCATTCGGGCCTTGAAATAATCTATTAAGCACATTACATATGTGAAAACATAAATCATTTTTTACCCCGACCGAGACTCGAACCTAAGACTTATGATTACTAAGTCAAGGCGCTACCACTACACCACAGAAGGTTAAAAGGAATCCAACCTTATAGCTTATATCTGCTATACTTAGGAATGAACGCATTCTAACTGAATGCCACTATGTTCATATTACAGATACCCCAACCTCACTCGTGGCTTCATTTTAGCATTTAATTCAATTCCCAATCTCATTCGGGCCATGAAATAATCTATTAAGCACATTACATATGTGAAAACATGAATCATTTTTTACACCGACCGGGACTCGAACCTAGGACTTATGATTACTAAGTCAAGGCACTACAACTTCACCACAGAAGGTTAAAAGGAATCCAAACTTATAGCTTATATCTGCTATACTTAGGAATGAATGCATTCTAACTGAATGCCACAATAATGTTCATATTACAGATTCCCCAACCTCACTCGTGGCTTCATTTTAGAATTTAATTCAATTCCCAATCTCATTCGGGCCATGAAATAATCTATAAAGCACATTACATATGTGAAAACAAGAATCATTTCTTACCCCGACCGGGACTCGAACCTAGGACTAATGATTACTAAGTCAAGGCGATACCACTACACCACAGATGGTTAAAAGGAATCCAACCTTATAGCTTATATCTGCTATACTTAGGAATGAACGCATTCTAACTGAATGCCACTATGTTCATATTACAGATTCCCCAACCTCACTCGTGGCTTCATTTTAGCATTTAATTCAATTCCCAATCTCATTCGGGCCATGAAATAATCTATTAAGTACATTACATATGTGAAAACATGAATCATTTTTTACCCGGACCGGGACTCGAACCTAGGACTTATGATTACTAAGTCAAGGCGCTACCACTACACCACAGAAGGTTAAAAGGAATCCAACCTTATAGCTTATATCTGCTATGCTTAGGAATAAACGCATTCTAACTGAATGCCACTATGTTCATATTACAGATTCCCCAACCTCACTCGTGGCTTCATTTTAGCATTTAATTCAATTCCCAATCTCATTCGGGCCATGAAATAATCGATTAAGCACATTACATATGTGAAAATATGAATAATTTTTTACCCCGACCAGGACTCGAACCTAAGACTTATGATTACTAAGTCAAGGCACTACAACTACACTACAGAAGGTTAAATGGAATCCAAACTTATAGCTTATATCTGCTATACTTAGGAATGAATGCATTCTAACTGAATGCCACTATAATGTTCATATTACAGATTCCCCAACCTCACTCGTGGCTTCATTTTAGAATTTAATTCAATTCCCAATCTCATTCGGGCCATGACATAATCTATAAAGCACATTACATATGTGCAAACATGAATCATTTCTTACCCCGACCGGACTCGAACCTAGGACTAATGATTACTAAGTCAAGGCGATACCACTACACCACAGAAGGTTAAAAGGAATCCAATCTTATAGCTTATATCTGCTATAGCCAGGAATGAACGTATTCTAACTGAATGCCACTATGTTCATATTACAGATTCCCCAACCTCACTCATGGCTTCATTTTAGCATTTAATTCAATTCCCAATCTCATTCGGGCCATGAAATAATCTGTTAAGCACATTATATATGTGAAAACATGAATCATTTTTTACCCCGACCGGGACTCGAACCTAGGACTTATGATTACTAAGTCAAGGCGCTACCACTACACCACAGAAGGTTAAACGGAATCCAACCTTATAGCTTATATCTGCTATACATAGGAAAGAACGCATTCTAACTGAATACTACTATGTTCATATTACAGATTCCCCAACCTCACTCGTGGCTTCATTTTAGCATTTAATTCAATTCCCAATCTCATTCGGGCCATGAAATAATCTATTAAGCACATTACATATGTGAAAACATGAATAATTTTTTACCCCGACCGGGACTCGAACCTAAGACTTATGATTACTAAGTCAAGGCGCTACCACTACACCACAGAAGGTTAAAAGGAATCCAAACTTATAGCTTATATCTGCTATACTTAGGAATGAACGCATTCTAACTGAATGCCACTATGTTCATATTAAAGATACCCCAACCTCACTCGTGGCTTCATTTTAGCATTTAATTCAATTCCCAATTTCATTCGGGCCATGAAATAATCTATTAAGCACATTACATATGTGAAAACATGAATCATTTTTTACCCCGACCGGGACTCGAACCTAGGACTTATGATTACTAAGTCAAGGCACTACAACTACACTACAGAAGGTTAAATGGAATCCAAACTTATAGCTTATATCTGCTATACTTAGGAATGAATGCATTCTAACTGAATGCCACAATAATGTTCATATTACAGATTCCCCAACCTCACTCGTGGCTTCATTTTAGAATTTAATTCAATTCCCAATCTCATTCGGGCCATGAAATAATCTATAAAGCACATTACATATGTGCAAACATGAATCATTTCTTACCCCGACCGGACTCGAACCTAGGACTAATGATTACTAAGTCAAGGCGATACCACTACACCACAGATGGTTAAAAGGAATCCAACCTTATAGCTTATATCTGCTATACTTAGGAATGAACGCATTCTAACTGAATGCCACTATGTTCATATTACAGATTCCCCAACCTCACTCGTGATTTTATTTTAGCATTTAATTCAATTCCCAATCTCATTCGGGCAATGAAATAATCTATTAAGCACATTACATATGTGAAAACATGAATCATTTTTTACCCCGACCGGGACTAGAACCTAGGACTTATGATTACTAAGTCAAGGCGCTACCACTACACCAGAGAAGGTTAAAAGGAATCCAACCTTATAGCTTATATCTGCTATACTTAGGAATGAATGCATTCTAACTGAATGCCACTATGTTCATATTACAGATTCTCCAACCTCACTCGTGGCTTCATTTTAGCATTTAATTCAATTCCCAATCTTATTCGGGCCATGAAATAATCTATTAAGCACATTACATATGTGAAAACATGAATCATTTTTTACCCCGTCCAGGTCTCGAACCTAGGACTTATGATTACAAAGTCAAGGCGCTACCACTACACCACAGAAGGTTAAAAGGAATCCAACCTTATAGCTTATATCTGAATGCCACTATGTTCAAATTACATATTCCCCAACCTCACTCGTGGCTTCATTTTAGCATTTAATTCAATTCCCAATCTCGTTTGAGCCATGAAATAATCTATTAAGCACATTAAATATGTGAAAACAGGAATTATTTTTTACCCCTACCGGGACTCGAACCTAGGACTTATGATTACTAAGTCAAGGCGCTACCACTACACCACAGAAGGTTAAAAGGAATCCAACCTTATAGCTTATATCTGCTATAGTCAGGAATGAACGCATTCTAACTGAATGCCACTACGTTCATATTACAGATTCCCCAACCTCACTCGTGGCTTCATTTTAGCATTTAATTCAATTCCCAATCTCATTCGGGCCATGAAATAATCTATTAAGCACATTACATATGTGAAAACATGAATCATTTTTTATCCCGACAGGGACTCGAACCTAGGACTTATGATTACTAAGTCAAGGCGCTACCACTACACCACAGAAGGTTAAAAGGAATCCAACCTTATAGCTTTTATCTGCTATACTTAGGAATGACCGCATTCTAACTGAATGCCACTATGTTCATATTACAGATTCCCCAACCTCACTCGTGGCTTCATTTTAGCATTTAATTCAATTCCCAATCTCATTCGGGCCATGAAATAATCTATTAAGCACATTACATATGTGAAAACATGAATCATTTTTTATCCCGACCGGGACTCGAACCTAGGACTTATGATTACTAAGTCAAGGCGCTACCACTACACCACAGAAGGTTAAAAGGAATCCAACCTTATAGCTTATATCTGCTATACTTAGGAATG
>JAXCGZ010016294.1:10000-23953 GCA_037179515.1 Halocaridina rubra
TATATATATATATATATATATATATATATATATATATATATATATATATATATATATATATATATATATATATATATATATATATATATATATATATATATATATATATATATATATATATATATATATATATATATATATATATATATATATATATATATATATATATATATATATATATATATATATATATATATATATATATATATATATATATATATATATATATATATATATATATATATATATATATATATATATATATATATATATATATATATATATATATATATATATATATATATATATATATATATATATATATATATATATATATATATATATATATATATATATATATATATATATATATATATATATATATATATATATATATATATATATATATATATATATATATATATATATATATATATATATATATATATATATATATATATATATATATATATATATATATATATATATATATATATATATATATATATATATATATATATATATATATATATATATATATATATATATATATATATATATATATATATATATATATATATATATATATATATATATATATATATATATATATATATATATATATATATATATATATATATATATATATATATATATATATATATATATATATATATATATATATATATATATATATATATATATATATATATATATATATATATATATATATATATATATATATATATATATATATATATATATATATATATATATATATATATATATATATATATATATATATATATATATATATATATATATATATATATATATATATATATATATATATATATATATATATATATATATATATATATATATATATATATATATATATATATATATATATATATATATATATATATATATATATATATATATATATATATATATATATATATATATATATATATATATATATATATATATATATATATATATATATATATATATATATATATATATATATATATATATATATATATATATATATATATATATATATATATATATATATATATATATATATATATATATATATATATATATATATATATATATATATATATATATATATATATATATATATATATATATATATATATATATATATATATATATATATATATATATATATATATATATATATATATATATATATATATATATATATATATATATATATATATATATATATATATATATATATATATATATATATATATATATATATATATATATATATATATATATATATATATATATATATATATATATATATATATATATATATATATATATATATATATATATATATATATATATATATATATATATATATATATATATATATATATATATATATATATATATATATATATATATATATATATATATATATATATATATATATATATATATATATATATATATATATATATATATATATATATATATATATATATATATATATATATATATATATATATATATATATATATATATATATATATATATATATATATATATATATATATATATATATATATATATATATATATATATATATATATATATATATATATATATATATATATATATATATATATATATATATATATATATATATATATATATATATATATATATATATATATATATATATATATATATATATATATATATATATATATATATATATATATATATATATATATATATATATATATATATATATATATATATATATATATATATATATATATATATATATATATATATATATATATATATATATATATATATATATATATATATATATATATATATATATATATATATATATATATATATATATATATATATATATATATATATATATATATATATATATATATATATATATATATATATATATATATATATATATATATATATATATATATATATATATATATATATATATATATATATATATATATATATATATATATATATATATATATATATATATATATATATATATATATATATATATATATATATATATATATATATATATATATATATATATATATATATATATATATATATATATATATATATATATATATATATATATATATATATATATATATATATATATATATATATATATATATATATATATATATATATATATATATATATATATATATATATATATATATATATATATATATATATATATATATATATATATATATATATATATATATATATATATATATATATATATATATATATATATATATATATATATATATATATATATATATATATATATATATATATATATATATATATATATATATATATATATATATATATATATATATATATATATATATATATATATATATATATATATATATATATATATATATATATATATATATATATATATATATATATATATATATATATATATATATATATATATATATATATATATATATATATATATATATATATATATATATATATATATATATATATATATATATATATATATATATATATATATATATATATATATATATATATATATATATATATATATATATATATATATATATATATATATATATATATATATATATATATATATATATATATATATATATATATATATATATATATATATATATATATATATATATATATATATATATATATATATATATATATATATATATATATATATATATATATATATATATATATATATATATATATATATATATATATATATATATATATATATATATATATATATATATATATATATATATATATATATATATATATATATATATATATATATATATATATATATATATATATATATATATATATATATATATATATATATATATATATATATATATATATATATATATATATATATATATATATATATATATATATATATATATATATATATATATATATATATATATATATATATATATATATATATATATATATATATATATATATATATATATATATATATATATATATATATATATATATATATATATATATATATATATATATATATATATATATATATATATATATATATATATATATATATATATATATATATATATATATATATATATATATATATATATATATATATATATATATATATATATATATATATATATATATATATATATATATATATATATATATATATATATATATATATATATATATATATATATATATATATATATATATATATATATATATATATATATATATATATATATATATATATATATATATATATATATATATATATATATATATATATATATATATATATATATATAAACGTTAACACAAATTTAAATCATTTTAATACTTTTTCCTTTGAAAGTCATGGACAGTCCTTCTTGATGCATTTATGTATGTATGCATGTATGGATTTATGCATTAATGCATGCATGCATGCACTTATGTATGTATGTATGTATGCATGTAAGAATGCATATATGTATGCATGCATGTATGTATGTATTCATGTATGTATTATCCGGTCTCTATCTAGAGACAGCGATACTTAAAATATACAGAGAGAGGGTGGCTGAAACACGGCGTTAATTTCTAAACTTTATTACAGTGATTAACTTATATACATCCGCAGCAAATACGGTGTGTGTACCTTGCCCTCGGAAAAGGCTGTTACCCTTAAATCTCTACTGGTCGATATACTCTTTTTTTTTTTTTTTTTTTTTAGATTCTCCACCCAAAGATGGGTGGAACTGGTCATGGAGGATCTGTAGGGCAGGCCCCAGCCAGCACAGTCCCCAAACCCCCACTGCAGTACCCAGCGACAGCAGCAGCCTTCCCAGCAAAACAGCTTAAACTGTCTTGCCTGGACGAGGCTCGATCCTTCGACCTCGCTAATGCGAGGCCAGCACGTTACCACTGTACTAGCCAGGAGGCTACTCTCTTCTAAATCTTTACTTTCTTTTATATAGGACGACAATTTCTCAAAAAGGCATCCTGCAAGGTGGTCGCGGAAACCGTACGTCCTCCAAAGTAACATTAAGGCTGTTATTCGTGAAGCTACATCTATGTAATTATATAATTATCAATTAGCAATATTGCCACCTAGATACAGGATAGTATGTATGTATGTATGTATGTATGTATGTATGTATGTATGTATGCATGTATGTATGAATGTATTTATGTATGTTCGTATGTATGTATGTATGTACGTGTGTATGTATGTATGTATGTATGTATGTATGTATGTATGTATGTATGTATGTATGTATGTATGTATGTATGTATGTATGTATGTATGTATGTATGTATGTATGTATGTATATATGTATGTATGTATGTATGTATATATGTATGTATGTATGTATACATGTTTGTATTTATGTAAATATATATATCTTTGTAAATTAAATTTGTTTACGGATACATAAACCTTCAATCAAAAAGAGCTAAAAATGAATAGATATGATATGACTCTCCGAGAACTTTATAAAACAGAAAAGAAACGTGTCAGATCTCTCATCAGTGTAAGTAAAAAAGACTTTTACAAAAACAATTTAATGACTCTAGACATGATACAGCAGCAACATGGAAAGTGATAAGAAGCATGATACCAAATGAAAAGAGTACCTCAGAAAGTTATGAAAATATTACGGAGTTGAAAGACAAAGCAGAAAACTTTAATAACTATTTTGCTAACGTTGGCAAAAATACATATGAAAAAACTCAAGAAAACATCAACTCAGTGAATATGAGTAATTGCTTAAATGACAATTATTCCAATGAAAACACAAGAGAGTACTTCAAGATTATTCCCATCGATTGTGCTACCCTAATTCTTACCATAAAGAGCCTAAGCAACTCTGGCTCTTATGGTTCAGATGGTATACCATTTCAGTTCATCAAAGATGCTCTACCCGTGATTGCATCCTATATTCTAACTATTATGAACACTTCCATTGTTAAAATAGCACATGTAATACCTCTGCATAAAAAGGGGGACAGAGAAGATGTGACAAACTATCGTTCCATTTCCCTCCTACCCATTTTCTCTAAAATATTAGAAAAAATTGTTGCATGCCAACTTATGTCATATTTAGAATCAAATAGAATAATAAGTATTAACCAGCATGGTTTCAGACCGAAACTTTCGACGGAAACTGCACTGCTTAAAGTTACGAATAGTATATATAATAATATAGATATGAAAAAAATATCACTTCTCGTATTATTAGACTTATCAAAAGCCTTCGACAGTGTAAACCATGAAATTCTTTTAAGTAAATGTATTAACTTAAATATTGATCCAAGCTGGTTTAGCGAGTATCTATCTAATCGTAAACAGTCCATACGTCTTAACAACATTATCTCTGTGCCAAAAAATGTATCATTTGGTGTTCCACAGGGATCAGTACTTGGTCCTATCCTCTTCTCCATTTACGTAAATGATCTATCTTCTTTCATTTCTGACTGTCTAGTCGTACAATATGCAGATGACACTCAACTACTCCTTAGTGGTGATATTAATAATCTCCCAGAGCTAACTTTAAGAGCAGAAAACACTCTGTCAAAAATTAAAACCTATTTCCAAGAAATTGGGCTGTTAGTTAACGAAAGTAAAACACAGTGCATATTTATTGGTTCAAGGTTCCACATAGCACGAATTCCAGAAAACACAACAATTAATTTTTGCGACAATATTATCACACCTAGCAAAACAGTCAAAAACCTAGGAATTCACTTTGATAACCACATGTTGTTTGATTCCCATATAGATAAAGTATGCAAAAAGGTTACAGGAACATTAATGTACTTATCACGTATAAAAGACAATTTTGAGACTACCACTCGAATAACTGTTGTTGAATCTCTAGCCCTAAGTCACATTAATTACTGCACAACTGTTTGGGGAGCTACCACTAAGACTCAGATAAACAGAATACAGAAGCTTATTAATTCTGCAGCTCGAGTTGCCCTGGGAGGAATAAGAAAATATGACCACATCACACCAGCTCTCAATAAACTTGGGTGGCTGCGGGCAGAAAATAAGGTCGCTTATGCTATTTATGTTTTTGTATTCAAAATTTTGGACCATCATTATCCTAGCTGGCTATTTGATTTAAAAACAGTCAGGGATATAAGGGGAACCAACACAAGACAGAGCAGTGAGCTCTTTATTCACAGAACAAACACAGAAGCAGGTTCAAAGATGATCACTATCAAAGGGCCAACACTCTGGAATAATATTCCAGAGCATCTTAAAAATGCATCCTCTTTCACAGCTTTCAAAGGCAAACTATATAGTTTTCTTTTGGACAAATAGTTGCTGCTCATTAAGAACTAATTATTCTCATTGTAAAGAAACAAATATGGAAATGATGCCGATAATAACGATCCTGTATCTAGTGGCATACTTACTACTTTATTATTAACATTATTGTAACATTTTTATTACAGCATTATTATTTTCTATGAAAGCTACATTTAATTTAACTATATGTCTAACCCTCTTATTTGTTAGTTTAATTACATGTCTACTTATAAGTTACTATTAATGTTGAATAACCATTGTACAAAATGGAAATAAATGTTTTTGTTTTGTTTTGTTTTGTTTGTTTGGTATTAGTCAGTAATGCCATCTATCGAATCTAGAAAAAAATTATAGCAAAATATCACTGCTTAATCAGTATTCTAAGCATCTCACCAATAAAGGGTGCAGTTAACTTTCTAATCCTACGCCTGTCTAGTATGTCAACTATGTCTTTTATGCTCTTAACCTTATTTGCATTCATGTCCTTAGTATATTTGAATAATGAGATATCATTGTCGACATACGATGAGACTAGTACAGAGGACGAAAAATCCCCTAAACATCAATAGCAATGTCACTAGAAAGGTACGTGAGCTATAGGATCATATCCAATCTAAAGTCATTAAAAAAATATTGAATGGAAATTTATCGGTCAGAATGCTCTTAGATATGATCTCTTTCATTTTTCCATTTTAACCTTGTGATTTAAAAAAATATATATATTTTTGCAAGTTAGAATATTTTTAGTAACTTGATTATATACTAAATATTCTGCATTTATCTCTTAAAATGTAAGATTCGTTAAAGATTTAATATTGATTGCACGATTAAAAATAAACAAATCAAGATATATTCTATAAACCAAACAGATCAATTATCCGGAGGTTTTTAATTCTAGTAATTATATATTAACTGAATATATCAAATTTCATCCTATGAATTACTAACACAGAACACTTCATCACTTTGACTTAAAATTAGCAAATTATTTGTAAGCCAATGGATTTAACTCCTACTATAGTAAGTGAAGGTTAAAAAGCATTTTCCATTATTTTTTTTCCTCTGTTAAACACAAATATTTTTTTCCCTTTTAAAAGTGAAAACTATTAAAAGGTGGATATTGATTCAGAGAAAGTTTATTAGTTTTATGTTAATCATTCTAAATTTCCCATTGTTTGCTGCCATAATCAATTTATAGACCAGATAGCTCTCTCTCTCTCTCTCTCTCTCTCTCCCTCTCTCTCTCTCTCTCTCTCTCTCTCTCTCTCTCTCTCTCTCTCTCTCTCCATATATGTGTGTGTGCGTGCACACCCCACAATATAAAAGTAGTAAAATTTTAAGACATTCAGATTTTCTCTCTCATGTCTGTTGTTGTTCATGCGCTAGAAGCAACCAGTTGTTAGCCTATATCAACAGACGTTTTTGAACTTCAGAAGAAGAGCCTCGAATGTTTGTTATTTGAGATTAGCATCGCTTCAGTGAAGCTTTTGATAAGTGTATTATTTATTGTCATTATTATTATCATTATTATTATATTATTATTATTATTATTATTATTACTATTATTATTATTATTATTATTATTATTATTATTATTATTATTATTATTATTATTATTATTATTATTATTATTATTATTATTATTATTATTATTATTATTATTATTATTATTATTATTATTATTATTATTATTATTATTATTATTATTATTATTATTATTATTATTATTATTATTATTATTATTATTATTATTATTATTATTATTATTATTATTATTATTATTATTATTATTATTATTATTATTATTATTATTATTATTATTATTATTATTATTATTATTATTATTATTATTATTATTATTATTATTATTATTATTATTATTATTATTATTATTATTATTATTATTATTATTATTATTATTATTATTATTATTATTATTATTATTATTATTATTATTATTATTATTATTATTATTATTATTATTATTATTATTATTATTATTATTTTTATTATTGTTATTATTATTATTATTATTATTGTTATTATTGTTATTATTATTATTATTATTATTATTATTATTATTATTATTATTATTATTATTATTATTATTATATATTATTATTATTATTGTTATTATTATTATTATTATTATTATTATTATTTTTATTATTATTATTATTATTATTATTATTATTATTATTATTATTATTATTATTATTATTATTATTATTATTATTATTATTATTATTATTATTATTATTATTATTATTATTATTAACTTGACATGAGCCAGGAGACGATATATGTCACTTTATCATAGCTTCAGAAAACAATTTATACCACAATCTGTTGTCCCAACATATCTGGAAACTATGACATAGCTAGATAAGATACTCTCTTACAAGCTATTTATATATCTATCAAATCTTGTTGGATGGGATCTGCGAGGGTAATATGATTCGATGGCGAGGAATACTTATGTAAATTATATGATCCCACAGAGACAATCACAGTGAGATTGCATTTTGGGGGATGAGAAGTAATATCTTAGAAGACTGAGAAATCCTCATGTGTCGCACAGGACATTGGCAATGGAAATGGAGGTTACATAAGAATAATATATGTATAATAAGTGTTTTAGATATATTAATGATTTTTTTTTCATATATAATAAGTAGCAGCAGTATTTTATAGAAATATTCTTTATAATAGAATTGATTCCATCTTTAAAGCCTTACAGAAATGATTTTTGTTTGCTTAGATATTTTCATTTCTATATATTCTCTTTGCATTGTAGAACTATTTTAATGTATCGAATAGAATTACATCATGTAATGCTATGACCTTTTCCGGTCAAAGTAGCTTAGAGAGCTTAGCAGATGCTTGACGTATATATCGATATTTTTTGTAATAGATATTTTTTTTAATATTTATAAGCTTTCCTCTACAGCTTTTTTTTTTTTTTTTTTAAGAGTGTGACACCGGGACAGGCAGAAACTGCCCTCATCAACAAAGACCCGGGCACGAGAAAATACCAAGACGAAGGAAAAGAAAAAGGTTAAGGGCAAGGCAGAGAAGAGGTAATGTCACACAAAGGAAAATGACAGACAGAAAAAACAGTCAAAGTAAAGAGGACCCAGAGATATGGAGGACTAGGCTATGAGATGACGATAGATCTGCTTTTTGAAGGATGAAAGGTCATAAGAACTAGGAAAAACAGAAGGAGGAAGAGAGTTCCAGAGTCTGGAGGTAGATGGGAAGAAGCAGTCGCTGCACCGACCAATCCGCGAGCTACAATTCTCCACACAGTACCTGTGAGATGAGGCCGCTTGGCGAGTGTTACGCAGCCTCGGCAGTGGAGGAGGGATGCAACTCGCCAACTCATCAGAGCAGCGATGGAAGTAGTAGCGATAGAAAAGCGAAAGGGAAGATACCTTACGGCGAAGAGAGAGACAATCCAGGTTAGAAGTAAGAGAAGGATCATTAATGAGTCTGACTGCCTTAGATTCAACCCTATCAAGAAGATAAGTAAAGGAAGAAGCACCCCAGATGTGTGAGCAGTATTCTAAGCAGGGGCGGATAAGACCTTTGTAAATTTTATGTAACTGCAGTGAGGAAAAGTAATAACGAAAACGAAACAAAACCCCAAATTTTTTGGTTGAAGATTTAGAAATTTTTATAATATGATTCCTCCAAGACAAGTTAGAGGCTATATGGATTCCTAATATATTGATAGAGTTAAGAGGGAAAATTTCATTAGTTTCGAAGACAATAGGGTTATCAGGAGGAGAAGAAGATAAAGAGATAGCCAGAAAGTGTGTCTTGGAGGCATTGAATTTAACTAAATTTTGAGTGCCCCATTCAGATACTCTCTGCAAATCAGAGTTAAGAGTAGAAGAAAGAGTGATACGAGATTGATTACGAGTAACAGATGAAGGTTGAGAAGAAAAGGCAGAGGAAAAGTGAAGGGTAGAGTCATCGGCAAAGGCATGAAGAAGAGATGAAGATGGGGACTGTAGAAGATCATTGATGAAGAGAAGGAAGAGAGAAGGTGAAAGAACAGAGCCCTGTGGAACACCACTGGACACAGAGAAAGGGCTAGATGTCGCGCCATCAACAACTACAGATATAGAACGGTCAGTAAGAAAACTGGAAATCAGAGAACAGAAAGAAGGGGTAAAGCCATAGGCAGGGAGTTTGGCCAACAGAGCCTTGTGCCAAACTCTGTCAAAAGCCTTAGAGATATCAAGGACGACGACAAAGGATTCCTCATAGTTCCTCAGAGAAGATGACCATACATGAGTAAGATAGGACAGGAGATCATCAGTGGATCTTGCCTTGCAGAAGCCGTACTGGTGATCGGAGATAAGTGAGTTAAATTCAAGGCGTTTCAAGAAGTGAGCATTGAGCAAAGTTTCGAAAACTTTAGCAATAGAGGAGGTTAGAGCAATAGGTCGGTAGTTAGAAGGAATAGAGCGGTCACCCTTCTTAGGAACAGGTTGAACTAGAGCATGCTTCCAAGATGAAGGATAGATACTGGTTGACAGAATGAGGCGAAAAAGACGGCAAAGCACGGGAGCCAGTTCATCTGCAAACTCCTTAAGGAACCTTTTGCAGGGATACCATCGGGACCATATGTCTTGTTTGTCTTTAGTGAGTGAGGAACCTTATGAACTTTGCGTGAAGAAAGGATAAGGGAGGGCATAGGGTTAGAGAGGGGAAAAGAGTGAGGAACAGGTGCGCTGGAATCGTTGATAGAAGAGTTGGCAGAAAAATGAGAGCCAAAGAGAGTGGCTTTGTCAGTGGGAGAGCAAGCTATAGAACCATCAGAATGAATGAGAGGGGGAAAGCTTGAGTTACAGAAGTTTTTGGAGAGGTTTTTGGCTAAGGACCAGAAGCATTTGTCAGTGGGAGAGGAGTTAAGGTCATCAACTTTCCTTCTTATAAAGGAAGCCTTAGACCTTCGAATCTGAGCTGTACAGCGATTCCTAGCTATAATAAAAGCAGAGCGAGTTAAACCGGAGGGAGAGGATTGATAAGATCGGTGAGCCTGATTCCTAGCCTGGATAGCCATGAAGCAGGCACGGTCAAACCAAGGTTTAGGGGGAGAGAAAGTTTTTGTAGAAGAGGGGATGTACGCCTCCATTCCCGCGGTCACAATCTCTGCAACTTTTACAGCTACCCGATCATGGTTGCGGGACCAAAAGCAGTAGTCATCCCATGGAAAGTCAAAGAGAAAGTTACGCAAATTTTCATACTGAGTTCGCTCGAAGTGCCAAAGGCGGCGTTGAGTAGGAGGGATTGGTGGTGGAGGAGTGAAAATGGAAGAGACAGAGATCATAGAGTGGTCTGATTTACCAAGAGGGGAAAGCACGGAATAAGAGTAGTTTGAAGGGTTAGAAGTAAAAAAAGTCAAGAGTGTTAGCAGCATGTTCGTGACGATCAGGAACACGAGTAGGATGTTTGATAATTTGCTCCAGATCGTGAGTAATAGAGAAATCAAGAGCCTCGCTTCCTCCTACATCAGTGTGAGAAGAATGAAGCCACTCACTGTGGTGTACATTGAAGTCTCCAATGTAGAGAACTTCGGCATGTGGGTGAGAAGATAGCAAGGACTCATGGCACGAGGAGAGATATTCAAAGAAAGACACAAACTCGGTGGAGTTTGGAGAACAGTAGCAGAAGCAAAGGATGATAGTGGTAGTGGAGAGATAGACTTTTAGCCAGAGAACATCAAAGTCAGGAGATTCAAGGTCCATGAGCCTCACAGTAGGAGTGTTAATGTTGCAGTAAGCACAGACCCCACCTTTGGAACGAAAACGAGTATACAGATTATAGTGGGAGACTTGGAAAGGGTCAGTGGAAGCCTGTATAGACAACTGGGTTTCAGATAGGAGGAGGAGGTTGGGAGGAAAGTGCCCAAGTGCTGTTCCACAGACGAAAGATTAGAATTCAGCCCACGAATGTTTGAATAGTGAAGAGTGAAAGAAGCAGATCTATTAGGAGGTGCAAGGTTAAGAGCAGAACCATTACTACCACCAGGCGTGTCTGCCCTCAAGCCAATGGTGGAGTCAACACGAACCCCGGAGATTCTTCGCACCACACTATGCCGGGTACTAGGGGCCATTAGTTGTGAACCTTCCATAAATAATGACAAAATGTGAGGAAAGGGAAAGTAAAAGAGACGGATGTGCAGAATGTTGTGACTTGTCAAATATAATGGAATAGCAAGAGATGTGTAATGAATATGCCAGAATATTCAGTGTAGATGTAGGCATGAGGAAAGAACCGTCCTGAAGGAAGATTCAACATGGAACTGTCTGGACCAGTCCTGGTTGCATCCTAATACCTTCAGTCGTAGTCTTTCAACGGGCGGCTGGTGCCATGGCCAACCTACTAGCTTGGCAGAAACTGAAAAATTATGCACATTGTTGATAAAAAAAGGAACTAATTCAATGAAAACATTGAAAATAAATCGTCATTTTAATCATATGGTCATGGTTCATATCTAAGAATGACCCACGATCTATACACAAAACTTATGGGTTAGTACATGAAAGACAATATCTATATTGTTTTCTTACCTTCACTCTTATCTGCTTATGACTTTGCGAAATACTAAGAATAGGTTTCACACTCAAAGCCTTCTGGGTGTTTCAGCCATGCATTGATGCCATCATATATGAGAGAGATCTCAACCTTACTGATTTAGGGAAAAACATTTTATTAACTACATCGTTTGCCCTATCCAAGAGAACAATCAACACTCTGTTCTCTACAGAGTGCTTACGGGTTTTGTACATGAAACAATACCTATATTGTTTACTAACCTTCATGCTTATTTGCTTAAGACTTAGCTAAATACTGAGAATAGGCTTTAAACTCAAAGCCTTTTGAGTGTTTCAGCCATGCAGTGTTGCCATCATATACGAGAGAGATTTTGAACTTACTGATTTGGGGAGAAGTGTTTAATTTGCGATATCGTTTGCCCTATCCAAGAGAACAATCAACACACGGAAGCTCAGATGGTTGGCATTTGGCTTCCCCCCCCCCCGAATCACCCATCCAGCAGGTAATGGCGTTACACTTACTGAGAAAGTGAGATCATCCCAATCTGAGAATATTTTAAGATAAGAAGTAGAAACTCACCTCTGGCTGCTTAGCATGCTCTTTTAATACGATATTTGATGTTTGAGGTTAAAAAAAGGACAGCGTCATTGCTCTTTTTTTTTTTACCATGGCAAACCTGCTCTTTTGTAGCTCATGTATAAAGAAATTACTATGATGCCTTCCGAGATATTCATATGTAGGTAAATTGTAATAAGATATTATACCCTTCTTGCTGCTCAGCTTTGTATAAGTTGTGTAAATTTATCTTTTTATTGCTATTGATATGTTGATATTGTAATGGGGTGTAAAAAGAAATATATTTTATGTTTGAATTTCAATGAATGTTTACAAGAAGGGGAAGAGATAGGAAGTGTAGAATATAAAATGTCAATATATAT
>JAXCGZ010016295.1:0-5000 GCA_037179515.1 Halocaridina rubra
TATATATGTATGGAAAGCGATTTTTATATTGCAATGCCTGCTATCATATACCTGACATGCATCTTATCACAAACATTTCTTTTTTATTCCTCGTCTTGAACTTTTTTTTTCTGGTCACTCCCGATGGAATTCACTTCAGGAATATATATTTTTCCTCCAGCCAAGAAAATAAGAAGAGCTGAATCGGATTTCAAATATTGGCTAAAATGTGTCCTCGAAGGTATTAGTGAGTTGTGTGTTAAGGCTTCTTCCATCTTCCATAATGTAAAAACCGTGTTGCATCTTGGATTATTTTCTCCAATCTAGCAAAGTCTAGTAGAGTAAGATAATACTCCTACTTAACTCACGAATTAGTGCTACGGGGCCTTGGCAGTGGAGGAGGGATGCAACTCGCCAACTCGTCAGTGCAGTGATGGAAGTAGTAGCGATAGAATATAGAAAGGGATGATGCATATCGGTGAACATAAGAACATAAGAATAGAGGACACTGCAACATGCCTACTGGCACACACGAGGCAGCTCCATTTTTGAATTGTATTTTCAGCATGTCTAACCTATTCTATTCTACTCTACTTATTTATTCTATTTTTCGTTTTATGATTTTTCTAATAAGCACTAACCTATTCATACCCACCCTACCTCTGTCATATGTCTATCTAATCTACATTTGAAGGTGTCTAAGGTATTGTCATTTACTATCATACTAGGAAGCTTGTTCCATGTATCAGCTACTCTATTACCAAACCAATTTTTACCAATTTCCCTTCTGAACCTAAATTTATCAAGCTTAAATCCATTATTACGAGTTCTGGTTTGATCATGAATTTTTAAAACTTTATTAATATCTCCCTTGTTAATCCCTTTAAACCATTTATACACTTCAATCATATCCCCCCTAACTCTTCGCCTCTCTAGAGAATGTAGATTAAATTTTTTTAATCTGTCCTCATATGGTAGATTTCTGATATTGTGTATCATCTTGGTCATTCTTCGCTGCACTCTCTCCAAGGATTCAATTTCCATTCTATAATAGGGTGACCAGAATTGCACAGCATAATCTAAATGGGGCCTAACTAATGCAAGATAGAGCTGCAAAATAACTTTTTCCGTCCTATTGCTAACGCTTCTTGAGATAAATCCTAAAATTCTGTTTGCTTTATTTCTGACTGCTGTGCATTGCTCTCTTGGCTTAAGACTACTACTCACAAGAACTCCCAAATCCCTTTCACACTGAGAACTCATGATTTCATGGTTATTTAGCTTATAACTAGTATTGTCTTTTATAGAACCCATTTTAACTACTTTACATTTTTCAACATTAAATTCCATTTGCCATTTGTCCGACCATTCAGATTATCTATTTAGATCTTCCTGTAAAGCATGAATGTCTTCTTTTCCATTTATAGTTCTACCTATTTTAGTGTCGTCTGCGAATTTACTTAGGTTACTACTGATATCTGAATCCAGATCATTTAGATATACGATGAATAATAGGGGACCCAGTACCGAGCCTCTTGGTACCCCGCTAGTAACCGAGCCCCACTCTGATTTCTCTCCATTTATGCAAACCCTCTGTTTTCTGTCTTTTAACCATTGTTTGATCCATCTGAACACAGTTCCTCCTATACCACGAGCTTCCAGCTTTTTAACTAATCTTTTGTGAGGAACTCTATCAAAAGCTTTGCTAAAATCTAGATATATTGTATCATATTCTTTGCCACAATCTACTGCCTCGTAAACTTCTGAATAAAAAGACAGTAAGTTTGTAAGGCACGAAAAACCCTTAAGAAACCCGTGTTGTGAAAGTTTTATCAGTCTGTGTAATTCTAGATGTGCCCTTATTTTATTTGCAATTATGGATTCTAGAATCTTACCCACTGTTGACGTTAAACTTACCAGCCTATAATTATTCTTTTTAACACGTTCTCCTTTTTTAAATATTGGTACCACATCTGCCAATTTCCACTCCATGGGTACCGATCCTAATTTTATTGAATTATTAAATAATGCAGTTAGAGGACAACTAAGCTCTTCCTTGCATTCCTTTAATATTCTAGCATATATTCCATCAGGTCCCGGAGATTTATGAGCCTTTAATTTATCTATTTCTTTTATTACCTCCTCTCTCGTAATATTTATTGAACTAAGTATATTATCGGGACTGTCTCTGTAAATGGATTCTACTTCCGGAATATTTTCCAAGTTTTCATTTGTAAATACAGATAAGAAATAATCATTTAAACATGTACACATCACTTTATCGTCATCTGTGATATGGCCATTGGCTACTTCAATTGGTCCGACTTTTTCCTTAAATTTTGTTTGATAATGTTGATAAAACCCTTTAGGATTTTCTTTAGCTTCTCCTGCTCTTCTAACTTCGTATTTTCTTTTCGACTCTCTAACTATCTTTTTAACTTCCCTGTTTAAATGTATATATTTCTGCCTCACCTGCTCTTCACCTCCTTTTAGTTTCCTGTATATTCCTTTTTTAATACCTATAAGATTCTTTATTCTATTGTTCATCCATTTAGGGTCATTTTTTCTTGATCTGCAATGTTTCATGGGAATATAGTCTCTCTGACTATTCTTAAGAGTCATGACAAAATTGTTATATTCCTCATCCAAATTTATATTAACTGACGGACTGCTGTTCTTTCCTGTGAGAGAATTTAATGTATTGATCTTATCTTGTGATAATCCTTGGCATGTGGTACTCAAATTTCGGGGTAATTCGCTACCTGCGACCTGACCTGCTGGATTAACTACCCACATCTGTACCCCAGAAATCCCTTCCCATGCCTCATTAGATAATTTAGTTTTTAAGCCCTCAAAATCTCCTGCCCTAAAGTTTGGAACAATATTCTTATTTTCCTTTATAGTTTCCTTGAAAATTATGTTAAATCTAATGGAATCATGGTCACTGTTGCCCAATTTTTCACCAACTTCTAAATTTGTAACCATATTCTCTCTATTACTAAGAACTAAATCTAGTGTATTCACCCCCCGTGTTGCTTCAAGTACATGCTGAGAAAGGAAATTGTCTTCTACTACTTCCAAAAACTCCTTAGAGCTACTATCACCTGTTATGGTTTCCCAGTTAATATGTCTAAAATTAAAATCGCCTACAATGCAAACTCTATTTGACCTGGTCACTTTAGAAATTTCATCGTATATAACTTGCGACTCCATATCGTCTAGATCAGGTGGTCTGTAGACTACTCCTACAACTAGACTTTCTATATTATTTTTAATTTCAACCCATAAGGTTTCTGAATTTAGATTTGTCTTAATTCCAGACTTAATGCAGCTTCTGAGGCTATCTTTAATATACATAATTACCCCTCCTCCTCTTCTATCTGCACTACGATCAGCATTATAAAGTTTATATCCTGTAATTATGTACTCAGCTTTAAGGTGTTTGCTTTCTAAATTAATCCAAGAGAAAGAGAATCCAGATTAGAAGCAAGAGAAGGATCATTAATGAGTCTGACTGCCTTAGTTTCAACCCTATCAAGGAGTATAATAAAATAAGAAACTCCCCGGATGTGTGAGCAGTATTCTAAGTAGGCACAGATAATACCTTTATAGATTTTAAGAAACTGTAAAGAGGAGAAGCAATAGCAAAAACGAAACAGAACTCCCAGATTTTTTGGATGCAGATTTAGAAATTTGAATTATGAGATTCCCCCAAGACAAGTTAGAGGCTATTTGGATTCCTAATATGTTGATAAAATTAAGAGGGGAATTTTTGTTAGTTTCAAAGACAAAAGGGCAATCAGGAGGAGAGGAAGATAAAGAGATTGCCAGAAACTGTCTTGAAGGCATCTAATTTGACAAAATTTTGAGTGCCTCCATTAGATACCCTCTGCAAATCGGAGTTGAGAGTAGATTAAAGAGTGATACAAGACAGATTACGAGTAGAAGATGAAGGTTGTAAAGAAAAGGCAAAGGGAAAATGAAGGGTAGAATCATCGGCAAAGGCGTGAAGAAGAGAGGAAGATGGGGATTGTAGAAGATCAATTATGAAGAGAAGAAACAGAGTAGGTGAAAGAAGAGAGCCCTGTAGAACACCACTGGTAACAGGGAATTAGCTAGATGTTGCACCATCAACAAGAATAGATATAAAACGGTCAGAAAGAAAACTGAAAATCAAACAACAGAGAGAAGGGGTAAAACCATAGGCAGGGATTTTGGCCAACAGAGCCTTGTGCCAGACTCTGTCTTAAGCCTCAGAGATATCAAGGACGACGACAAAGGATTCCCCATAGTTCCTCACGGAAGATGACGATGCATGATTAAGATATGACAAGAGGTCACCAGTGGATCTTGCAATGCGGTAGCCATACTGGTGATAGGAGATAATTGAGTTAGATTCAAGATGTTTCAAAAAATGAGCATTAAACAAAGTTTTGAAAACTTTACCGATAGAAGAGGTTAGGGCAATTGGTCGATCGTTTGATGTAATAGAGCAATCATCCATCTTAGGAACAAGTTGCGCTAGAGCATGCTTCCAAGATGGAGGATAGATGCTGGATGACAGAATGAGGCAAAAAAGATGGCAAAGCACGGGAGTCAGTTCATCTGCAAACTTCTTAAGGAACCTTACAGGGGTACCATCGGGACTAGATGCTTTGATGCTTTATTCGTCTTTAGTGAGCAAAGAACCTTGTGAACTTTGTGTGAATTAAGGATAGGGAAGGGTATAGGGGGTTAGAGAGGGGTAAATATTGAGAAGCACGTGTACTGGAATCGTTTATAAAAGAGTTGGCCGAAAAATGAGAGCCAAAGAGAGTGGTTTGTCAGTAGGAGAGCAAGCTATAGAACTATCAGATCGAATGTGAGTGAGAAAGCTTGAGATACAGAATTTTTTTTATATGTTTTTGGCTTAGGACCAGAAAAATTTTTCAGTGGGAGAGGAGCTAAGGTCATCAACTTTCCTTCTTAAAAAGGAAACCTTAGACCTTCGAATCTGAGAAGTACATTGATTCTTATCTACA